>CM041778.1:383653201-383892539 GCA_023374045.1 Limonium bicolor
GTCGATCCACGATCACCCATATCTGGTTGACTCCACCCTTCGCCGGCGGTAGCCCAACTACAAAATCCATAGAAATAGAGTCCCACTTCCATTTGGGTACTTCCAAGGGCTGCAACAATCCTCCCATCCTCTTATGCTCGAACTTCACCTTCTGACAGGTGAGACATCTAGACACGAACTCTGCTACCTCCCGCTTCATCTTTGGCCACCAGAACAGCTTCTTCAGATCCTTGTACAATTTATCTCCGCCTGGGTGGACTGAATAGGGGGTATTATGAGCCTCCTTCATCAGTCTCTCCTTCACATCTGCACAACCTTGAGGGACGCACCAACGGCCTCTAAATCTCAGACTGCCATCAGCGTGGATTTCAAATCCTTCTGCCTTCCCTTCCTTTAACTTCTCTCTGATTCGTTCCAATTTAACATCATCCGGCTGTCCCTTGAGTATCTCCCCATAGATGTCGGAAGAGGCACTCATATGGTACAGCTTCACCTCGTGCTCTACTCCCCAGACTCCATCACCTCCAAATTCAGCCTCTGAAATTCCCGAGCTAGCTCATCAGGGAGGACCCACATAGAATTCACTGAATGACTCCTCTTTCTGCTTAACGCATCAGCTACCAAGTTGGACTTCCTTCATGATACAGAATCTCCAAATCATAGTCCTTAATCAGCTCTAGCCATCGCCTCTGCCTCATATTCAAATCCTTTGGGTGAAAATATACTTGAGGCTTTTGTGGTCGGTGAAGATCTTGCACGAGACACCATAGAGGTAGTCTCCAGATCTTGAGTGCAAAAACCACGGCTGCTAACTCCAAGTCATGCGTCGGATATCTGGTCTCATACTCTTTCAACTGTCTCGACGCGTAAGCTATGACCTTCCCGTGCTGCATCAGGACGCATCCTAAGCCATATTTGGAAGCATCGCTGAAAACTTCAAACCCATCTGTCCCTGAGGGCAAGGTCAGGACTGGAGCTGTGGTCAACCTCTCCTTCAATGCCTGGAACGCCTTCTCACAGTCGCTGTCCCACTGGAACTTGATCACTTTCTTCATAAGGTTGGTGAGAGGTCTCGCTATCTTCGAGAAGTCCTTCACGAAACGTCTGTAATACCCTGCCAAGCCCAGAAAGCTTCGCACTTCAGTCAGGTTACTGGGCTTTGGCCATTCTTTTACGGCCTGAATCTTCGACGGATCTACTGAGATGCCTTCTCTAGTGATGACGTGGCCCAAAAATGCCACTCGGTCTAACCAGAAGTCACACTTGGACAGCTTCGCGTACAGCTGCTGCTCTCTCAATGTCTGCAATACTAGCCTCAAATGTTCCTCATGCTCCCGTTCGTCCTTGGAATATATAAGGATGTCATCTATGAAAACCACCACGAACCGATCCAAATATGGGTGGAAGATACGGTTCATGAGGTCCATAAAGACAGCTGGGGCGTTGGTAAGTCCAAAGGGCATCACCAAGAATTCAAAGTGCCCATACCTAGTCCGGAAGGCTGTCTTCGGGATGTCTCTCTCTGCCACTCTGAGCTGATGGTACCCTGACCTCAAATCGATCTTCGAGAAGGTCCCTGCCCCTTGCAGCTGATCAAAGAGATCGTCTATTCTCGGCAAGGGGTATCTGTTCTTCACTGTGATCTGGTTCAGCTCCCTGTAGTCGATGCACAGCCTCATACTCCCGTCTTTCTTCTTCACAAACAAGACCGGGGCTCCCCAAGGCGATACACTTGGGCGAATGTATCCCTTATCCAAAAGATCCTCCAACTGGGTCTTCAATTCCTTCAATTCTGAGGGTGCCATCCGGTAAGGAGCCTTCGAAATCGGTGCTGAGCCTGGCACAAGGTCGATGCTGAATTCCACTTCTCGGTCTGGCGGCATACCCGGAATCTCGTCTGGGAACACGTCTGGAAATTCGCTTACTACTCGGATCTCCTTCTTCTCGTCTGACTCCTGGCTCAGGTCTTGGACATAGCAAAGGTATGCTTGCTGTCCTTTCTTTACTTGGGAGAGAATTGTCATTGCTGATACGAGCTTCACTCCGGGCTTCTCCTCCACATTCCTGTACGAGACTCTCCGTCCCGACGGTCCTCTGAGAATAATTTTCTGCTCGCTGCAGTCTATCCTTCCCTTGTATTTGCTCAGCCAATCCATTCCCAGGATTATATCAAAGTCGGTCAAGGCGAACTGGATCAAATCTATTACAAATTGCTCCCCCTTGATATCTATGCCTACGTCTTTCATTACATTCTTACAAGTAATCACCCGTCCCGATGGTATAGATACAGCTATAGGGGAAGTCTCACAAATCTCTATCCCCAATTTCCCAACTAGGCTATCAGATATGAAAGAGTAAGTAGCCCCAGTATCAAAAAGAATACGCGCAGGAGTACCAAGAACAGTAAAGGTACCTGCTAACACGTCTGCCTCGGCCTCGGCTTCGGCCCGACTCATCACATTGATCTTCCCTGGAGCCCGCTGCTGGTTGCTTCGGTACTCCCCTTGGCCTCTATTGCCACCATTGCCGCCCTCTCCATTACTACGCTGAGGAGCGTCCCCGCGCTGACTCTGATTCGGGCCTCTGCCCTGCTGGTCGGTCTGCCTGGATGAGCGGTCGCCACTATAGCCTCTCTGCTGACTACCTCCCTGGGGACTCTGAAAGCACTCGAATAATCGGTGTCCCCGCCTTCCACAACGAAAACAGGTGACTGAGTTCCCCTCACAATCCTTCCCCGGGTGGTCCTTGTTGCACCTCTTGCAGTAGAAGTGTCTCTCCTGCCTGTACTCCCCTCTCTGAGTCTGGTGCTGGGGCTGGTCACCTCGCCTCTGATCACCCCTCTGATCTCCCCCATGTCTCGGTCTCCCATCTCTGCGGTCCGAGTGAGGCTTCACCTCTTCTCTCTCCTGCTGATGATGCCTGTGGGACTGATCCTCTCGTCCCCGGGGCTCGTCTCCTCCCTCCATCTTCCTCTTATTACCAGCCAAGACCTCCTTCCTCTTCTGCTGCACCCTGTACAGGTTAGCAGCTTTCCCGTACGCATCTTGGAGCGTCGGGATTGTCAGCACGCTGAGGGCCTCCTGCAGACTCCAGTTTAGTCCACCCACAAACCTCTGCACCTTTGACGCCTCGTCGGGGACCATCGTAGGCGCGAACCTGGCCAGCTCCAGGAACTTCGAATGGTACTCCTTGACACTCAGAGATAGCTGCTTGAGTTCTGAGAACTCCAAATACTTCTGCATCCTGACATGCTCGGGGTAGAAGCGCCTCCTCATGGCCTCCTTCAGGCCATCCCAGCCGAAATCAGGCCCTGCCAATAGCACATCTCTGTTGGCAGACCACCAGATGTCTGCTTCACTCTTGAAATAGTAAACTGCTGCGTTTACCCTCCGGTCAGCTGGGCAATTGACTGCTTCAAAGATCTTGTCAAATTCCCTTATCCAGTCCTCAAGTAGCACCGGGTCCTCCTCTCCCTTGAAGGATGTGGGCTTCAGATGGGCAATCCTCTTAGTGTAGTCCTCCGGCACATTATCCCTCTGAGCCTGTCTCTGGACTATCTGTCCCAGGTTGAGAGCCAACTCCTGCAACTGCCTCATGGGGTCGTTGGCGGCCATCTGAGCTCGGCGACTCCTACTTCTGGTGTGGTATGGAAAACTCAGTCTGTCAGCCAGTCCTGCACTCCCTAGAGCTCTAAGCGAACTCCTGATTACATATACTAAGCAAGGTAAGCAGCATTCACCCATATCCCCATATATTAAGTCCCTACCCCATATTAGGAGCTAGCACATCTGATAGCTCCAATACCAGTACGCAATAATCAATCAGTTATACTAACATCATCACAATCATTGTAACACACAAACAGAATGAACTTCAATATCCATACAGTGTAACATCACATACACAGTATCGCAGGTACTACAATTCCCCAAACGGCTTACCCCACATTTTAGTTCCCTTTTTAATCCAAATTTTATCTTAATTACCAAACATAGCTCTGATACCACCTTGTAACACCCTGGATTTTGCCTTAAACATAGGAAACAAAATAACAAAGCTAACGGTGAAAACGGCTTCGAAAACGGACTCCAAACGAGCCCTAAAGGTGCAAAACAAGCCTGGTCCGAACTTGTGTCCGGACATGGGAAGTTCGGACACAAGCCGAGATAGTTAAACTGTGAAAATCCATCCGTCCGAACTTGTGTCCGGACATTGATGTTCGGACACAAGTCGAGAGTTAAAAGGTCTGAAAACCAAAGGCGTCCGAACTTGTGTCCGGACTTGGAAGTTCGGACACAAGTGAGTTTAAAAAGTCCGAGAAATTTAACGTGGCGTGTCCGAACATCAATGTTCGGACCAAAGTTCGGACACACCAAAAAACAGAGAGCTCTAAAACATTCGGGGCCTGTCCGAACATGGATGTCCGGACGGACGTTCGGACAGATCCTGATGAGCATTTTTCCCAGCGAAAACAGAACCAAATTAACATCAAAAATAACCATAAAACTCAGCAATCGAAGAAGAATCATTCCAATAACTTAGTACCTCAAATGATAACGAAAATACCATCGAAATATCTCCTATACAGAAAGCAAATCTCCATCATAAACAAGACTCCTTAGAGAACAAAACCAATAAAACACTTCAACTTATTAGCAGCGGAATAGCAAAATCCAAAAGGCGTTACCGCCACACTCTAACAAAGAGTGCTCAGGCTTTAAACTACTAACCAAAACCCAAAACGTTTCCAAACTGGTAAAACATCACAATTCCAAAACATAACTCAACTTGTTCCAAACGTAGTAATTGTCCAATCATCCTAAGCTATGTGACAGCGTGTCCCAATCCCCAAATCAGCCATGAGTACCTGCGATCATAAAACAACAATAGAAAACGCGAAGGGATCGCGCAAATCAGCGAAACTGAGTAAACATTGCCTCAACCTGTAAAATATATTTGGAAACCCATTTGCAATTGTAAAACCATACTTGCACAGAAACGTAAATCACAACACCAATTCCAAATATCAATCACAAAACATTTCGGGGGAGAACTTTCCAAGAATCAAATCAATGGCTTACACGGACGACCCCCAAATCGGGTCGCAACAATTAGAATCCCACCTCACTCTATGTCCTTAAGTGTGCACACCCCCCAGAAGGTAACTTATGACCCAAAGGAGTAGATCATTAGAGCTTAACTGCAAGTAATGTCTGCAGGCAAAATAATAAGAATATCCACGGGGTACATAGTACCAATAATTACACGGAGCGCCAATAAGGCACCAACAATATACACGGAGTACCAAGAGGTACCAACAATCCAATAACCAATTCAAAGAAAGTCTCCCAAAACATTGATTTAAACCCTTTGCAAAACAGCTCACCAGAATACACAGGGAAAACAATTCCCAAACCTTCACAACATCAAAACCACATCCAAACCAATCCATTGTTAATTCGCAAAAACACAGGGGTAGAGAATGTTGAGCACAACATTTACCTGGATACGTTCACAGCCACGAAATCACTCAGCAGAATCAGCAGTAGCGTTCGTCAGGGAAATCGGAGTCTAGAATACAAGTAGAACACAATCAGATACTACCCAGAGACTAGCGAATTAATCAGCTAACCTTACCAACGGATACCCCTTACCCTTCTATCAATACCGGCACCAGAGAAGCGGCCTAACGACGATGGAGAATAAGAGCGTGAATTTGAGAAGGGTTGGGAGCTTAAAGAAAGAGAGAAGAGTGGAGGCAGTAGGTTGAAGATGGAGGCGATCGTGATAGCGATTGTGGTATTAAATAGAAGCAATATGGAAATAATTAAAGAATTAGTCTTTAACTAATAAATGTATTTAGTTTAGTGAGAGGAGAATTTATAAGTAATGTTGTAAAATAACTTGTAATGAGTTTATAAATAAGATTTCAATTTAAAAGTAAATGAATAACGTTAAAATCATGGAAGGATCTAGATTCAAAATTTAGAGAGATAATAAATACTATTTGGCTAAAGTAAAAATAGAAGAAGGGCTAACTGATCGTTAGTGAAGGATGAGGAGAATTATCTAAATATTTAGATAAAAGGAATAAATACATAATAGCTGAATAAATGAGTTAGGAAGAGGAAAATATTTTAGAGAGAAGTAAAATCAAATTGTATTCTTGAACATAAATAAAGTTATCTGAAATGAACGTAATTATACCTATGTATATTGCTTCTCTGGGCCTTTATTAATCTTACCAATAACATCCTTGACTATATGCTAATTTAATCCTACGCCAAAATTCACGGGTATTTCAACAAAGAGGAGCGTCGCGACGGTTTCAAAACTAAGCGGTGAGGGGAAAAGAGTGACTGACGTGAGAACGTGATTAGGGAAAGGAATAATTAAGAGGAAAGGAAATAAAATAATTAAGGAAGAAACTTAATATGAGATTAATCTCACCAGAAAACAGAACGGATGGGGGAAAAGACCTCCTCGTCCCCAACTTCCCTAATAAGGACTTCCATGTCCTAAGCGAAATAATCCAACACAGGAAAACGTTACACGAAATAAAATGCGACGAAACTTTGGGTTATAACATAGGCAAGGTACATGATATATTTCTTGTGTCCTAGTTGAAGAAATATATGTCGCATCCATCTCATGTACTTCAGCCTGAAAGGCTAACTTTAGAGCCGACCATGCGATCAGTGGAGACTCCCGTACGGATTCTAGATATTAAGTCTCGAGACACTCGCCGTAAGTCTGTGAGATGGTGAAGGTCCTCTGGTCTAACCAGGACGTCGAGGAGGCCACTTGGGAGCTGGAAGATAAGATGAGGGTGAAGTACCCGTCGTTGTTTACTTCTTAGTATTTACATGTATAGGGTACGGGGCGTACCCCTATTTTAAGGGGGGTAGAGCCGTTTCGGTTATGTGTGTACGACATGTATTGAAATACATTGTCTATGTTATGTTGATATGTTGTTATCTGGTTATGCTACATACCGTTGTGTCTGAATGATGTTTTGTTGTTTGGACCTTGTGTCCAATGTTATATAAAGTATGTTGTTATGGAAGTGTTGTTTTATGAGTGTTCCCCGTGTTCTAATATTAGGATTATGTGGGAAGTGTGAACTTTGGGGACAAAGTTCTTTTAAGGGGGGTAGATTGAATACCTCAAACCTTAGTATGTTGTTGAAATATTAAACTATGGTATATTAAGGCTAAAAAGTGCCTTATAAACATTAGTGAACAATTTAAACCATAGTAAACACAAATAAATACCTTAAAGTCAATATGGGCGAAAATGTGCTCTAAGCTTGGGATAAGCTTGGTTAAGACCTAATGAGCTTACCAAGACCTTATTTATATACTATGAACATATTAAAGCAATTACCAAAGAAAACCAAGCTTAAAACAAGTTAAAACACAAATGTGCTTTAAGGAGTCTTAAAGCACATTTTTGAAAAATTGTCTTGTAAATGGGTTTTGAAAGGCTAAATGTCCATCATTACTTTTTAATTAACATTTGTATTACTTATTATCACATTAGGAAGTCTAAATCTATGAGAAATCAAAAATTTCACAATTATGTGCCTTGTTTTGTGAATAGTAACTAAATTAAGCTAGTTTATAACATAAGACAATATAAGTAATTTAATTGGTCAACAAAGACTAAACTACCCCTAAGCACTAAGAGGGGGCCGGTTTTTATGGTGGTGAGTCACCACTCTTGCTAGCTTATTAAGTAAAGAAAGAATGACTAAACAAGTACTATTTACTTTAACTTACAAATATCTTAAAAACTAGCTAAATCATCTTCATTCTCTTCATTCTCTTTATTCCCACCGTCTTCTACCTTCCTTCTCCCTCTCATTTTCGGTTTTGCTACAGCACCACACACACCACCATCTTCCATTGTCTATATCTCCTAGCTCCATTTACCAAATCAAAAACCAAGACCACCATTCTCTTAGTCTTGCCAAGCTCTTCAACTTCATCCTTTCAAAATTCCAAGAGCTCCATTTCGGTGCCAAGGAGAACTTCCATGGGAGGAGCTTGAGCTTATATTTTCATGCCTTGTTGATCACCTTTGCTTCAAGGTAAGGAAAAACCAAAGAAAACTCCATTTCCTCCATGTTTTAGTGTTGACCGAAAATCACCATTAATGGTGTCTTTACCTTGCTTTGTTCTAGCTCCATTTCAATCTTTCAAGGACTAGGTGGAGTCCTCTCTTGCTACATATTCAAACTATCTTCCAATACCAAGGTAAAACAATCATCTTAATGTTTTAAGACAATGTAAAACCTAGGGTTTTATAATGAGATTAAGCATGAAGCTTGAATACTCATTACATTACTTGTACATTGATTAGAAGTTGACAAGCAATCAAAAGTCCTTGCCGATTTTAATCAAAGAAGGATCAAGGAGAAATAAGTGAAAAACTTGTGAAGGAAAAGAGGTAATGTGCTAACTTAATGTAGTTTAATGTCTTAGGAGAAATGAGCTTATATTGCTTGTTAAAACTACTTAAGGAGTTAATGGTAAATGACTTACAAAAATGCTCTCAAGGAGATTATTAAAGGACATATGTGTTGATGTATGTATTTACAGGTCAAAGGCAAATATATTGTGGGAAATTCAGTGTTTAAGGTTTATGCCATTTAAGGGCCTAAGAGCCATGTTATTTAAGGGCCTAAGTGCCAAGCAATTTAAGTTATGCACTATATTTTGATGTAGTGTAGTTAGGGTGAAGTTTTGTGTGTGAGAATGCTCTTGATGGATTTAGGTGTTCTTGAATGTTCAATGGTGAAAACAATGTGTTTTGGCATAACAATGTTCTAGAGGAACCCATGTCAAAATTTGGGTAATGTATAAGAAGTTTGAGTGTTTAAAATGAGTCTTGTGAACTAGGAAGTGCTAGGAATGATTAAGTGTTTTACTAGGGAATGAAACATGCATTAAGATGTTTTAGAATGCAAAAAGGACTTAGGCAATATCTTGAGGTTTTAGAAATCAAATGAGTGTTTTGGGAACACATCAAGTCATGGTGAGTTATGTTAAGGAATTATACAAACTTTGGTGCACTAGAAGAAAATAATGTCTTGTAAGTAGAGTTGTAAACTTGTGGGAAATTCAAGGAGTTTTGCCTAGTGAGAAAAGATGCATGGGAGATGACGTTGTAGTGGTGAGAAAGCATTTGGGAATAGTGGTAGTTATAGGTATAAACACCACATAGAAACTTAGTGAAAACATTACAAGTGTAAACCTTTTTATAAGAATTTGTGTAATGCTTGAGGAGGATTTTAATGGGTGATTTAAGGAGTTTAATGGATGTCTTAAGGTGTGTTGAAGTGCCAAATGAGGTTAGAACATACTAGGGTACATAAGGTGAAGTTTGGAGTCAAATGGGAATGTAGAAACAAGGGTCTGGAGCCGACCGACCTTAGGGACCGGACTTGTAAGGTCGGTCGAGCCTAGTTTACCCTGCCAGAAATGGTCTCTAGAATGGACCGACCATGGGGACCGGACTTGCAAGGTCGGTCGGGCTTGTATTTTTGGTACGGATTAAGTCTCTGGAATGGACCGACCTTGGGACCGGACTTGCAAGGTCGGTCATGTCGGAATTTTTGTACGAGAATTGTTTCTGGAATGGACCGACCTTGTGGACCGAACTTGCAAGGTCGGTCGGAGTAGAATTTTTGACGGTAATGTGTTCTGGAATGGACCGACCTTCAGTAAGGTCGGTCGGACCAAAAACTTGTAAAAAAAAAACAAAACAAACAAACAAAGGGTGGCTTAAGTAGTTAACCCTAGGGGGTTTAATGAAGGTAATCAATGGTGAGTTTAGGCATTTAAAACATGTCATACAATCATGTAAATGCTTAGTAAACGGAAGTTAAATAAGTTAATTAACCGACATTATTAATTTTGTTTAGGGACTACGCTTGGCGGGTCACGTTCGCAGCAAGGACCAAGGTATGGTTTTCTTGCAGTCTGTTTGCCTACCGGTTTACACCGGCTTGTGTGTTGTTTGTTTTTCTGTGTGTTTACGACCTTGTAAGATTAAGGAATGTAATGAGTTTACAGTTGTTAAAGTTATTGTAACGGAAAGATGTGTCTCATTTCCCTTGTGTGTGTGTGTGTCTAACATGACCTAAACACTTGCTTGTGAATTCGTTGTTTAAGCCCAATAATGGGACTTCTGACAAGTGCTAACCGGGGGTGAGGAGTCCGGTAGTTCCGGCCACGCGTGTGAGTATGGGAGTCGATGTCATAACCGGTTCATTCTCATTGTATGTTATGGTTGTTTCCATTTTGGTTTTCAACCTTCCCTTTAGCTTAACCAAGGCTATTTTACTGACTCACATCGGGCCACAGGGGCATACTATGTTGTTCGGTGTGATTGGATCATTATATCCGACTCACCTTTGAGCTAAGTTAACCATTCATCTAACGGAACGGTAACGAGTTATGTAACGAGCTAAGCATGAGTTGGCAATAATCTCTAGGCTCTTCGGGTGAACTGACTGTGTTTGGTTCGATTCCCAAAGGGAACCGTACTTGTTATGTTATGTGTTTATGTTGTGCTATGCAATATTTCTTGCTATGCTTTATTTATGTATGTTAAAAATGAATGCCATGTTATCATGACAAATAGTTGCACGTATCCCGGTAGCCGATGGGCTGCGCGTTAACCATACCAGCCAAGGGTTGCTGACCCCCTTGGGGGCTCCATATTTATTTGCAGGATGAGGATCGAAGAAGCAGAGTGGCTGTAGATCCTAGGTTGTAGAAATACTTTTGATACGGTTTGGATGTTGAGCCCGGGATGCGCCTGTGCTCCCGTGGCGTTATATTTTGGTACCGTTGTTTTTGACAATGGCGGTTGTTGACAGTTACAGTGGCAGTTTGTGGTTTACAGTTTACAGTGACGTTGTAATGTAAGTACTCGGTATTGTTGGTAATGTATATATATGGATGTTAATACCTAACGCTCGGGATTCTGATCATCAGACCGGTACACATGTATTTATTCTGCTTGTTAACCACGTGGGTGGTTACGGCGTTGTAGCACCGAACCGTTTAGTTATTGTTTAGTTGTTTATTTCCGCTGCGATTTCAGTTATTGTTAAGTGCGTAGTAGGGGTGCTACATTTATAATACCGAGTTTGCTTATAAATATTTGTTTTGTCTCTCTAAATTATTAAATGCTTAAGAACTGATCATTTTTACGCATTTATGGTTTCTCTTATTTCAATGATTTTGTAAATTCGAGAATAGACCACAAAGAGAGACAAACGTTAGATATTATCTCCTTAATTAGCTGATAAAATCCATCGCTGTTATTAAAAGAATTTTTGCTTAATGCTAATTAATGATTTTAGGCTTTTTCTGTTAGTAAAAGTTTATTGAATTAATTAAGAGTTGACCTATTATATGCTTTAGGAAGGCCACAAGACAAATTCTTAAACAGACAAATAGAGCAAATTAGCATTATAATTAAAGTCTGAAGTATATTTGGGCGATTTCATCTTCCTTAGCACATTTTCCATCCAATTGATACACAACAGTTTTATTAAAGCTTTTAATTGTTTTTATCTGTCCAACCCAAAAACACCAAGATTGCCACTGGCTAACCCCCCCCCCCCATTTACTGTTTATGTACTTTTTTATATATGCTCTTGCACATTTACTAACCTTATACTTAGCTAGATAGTTACGAAGTCCTTGTGGATACGACCTTTTTGTACTACAATGATTGGGCTCACTGCCCATAGTTAGCAAGATTGTTTAACCACGATTTTGCCCACTGCCCATAGTTAGCAAGATAGTTTAACCACTATTTTGCCCAACAATTTAAGCATTCAATACGCTACTTTCACATGATTGGGTACACAACTACTAAGTTGGAAATCTATAAAGCTTCAAATGTGGCCATGGGGTGCGATAAATGACAACGGGACCATGGAGGAATATTTGGGTGTGTGGAGCTTAAAGGGTGACCAAAGCTACAACTTGCGCCTGCCCTGGGATTTTGCCTTCCTCGTCCTGAAGTCGTCTAGCTGCTTTGCGTTGACATTGTTTTCAAGCTTTGGACCTGGAACTTTTGAAGTCATCCTTTACATGACCATTCCTCTATATTTCTGGTATTTGAAGCCGTAAACAAACAATTTCGAGTTAAGCCTTCTCTCTTTAAATTAAACTAGTTTAAAATTAAGAGTTAATCCATACCAGAATCGCCAGTCTATGAGCCTCGGACAGGGCGTCCGTGGGCTCGGACACAAGTTGAAAAACCCTAAATTTTGAAAATAAAAATATCCCACCATCGTCCGAGAGCATCCGTGCCTACGGACAAGGCATCCGGGACCCCGGACATGGCATCTGTGGGTACGGACAGCCTCGGACGACGGCTTTTAGGCAGTTCCCAGTGTGTTTTCTGCTCAAATTTTTGTATGGGTGTGTAGCCTGTGAGATTTTAAACAAGTTTGTATTTGAAAGAATTAAATTTGACTACAAATTAAGGTCAAAACTTAATGCACAAGTTATTTGATTGAAACTAAGAAAAATGTCCATTCAAGAGCCGAAAAAGTTCGGTTCGATCCCAAATTTTAACAGAGAGTATATGAAGTCAAAAGAAGTTAGAAAATCTGTGTTCTAACCTTATTTGCCTTCTGAATTGAGGTGATCCTTACATCGGGATCCTCATTGGTGGTGAACCCGAAAGGATTTTGACCCGGGCTTTTGACCCCTTGTTATTGTTGATGTTCTTCATGTTTTGGTTGTGTTTTGGCGGAGTTTTGATGATTGTTGATATTTTGTAAGCTGAAAAAGGTGTTTAGATGGTGATTTTGGAAGGTTTTTGATGTGATTTGGGTGCTCGGGTGTTGAAAAACATGGGAGCGTTGAGACGGATATGAATTTTGATTGCCTAGGGTTCTTGCTGCTGTGTTTTTTTCAAGGCTTAACGTCTCTTATATAGGCATCACTAAAGATAGGATAAACTCTGTAAAATCGAAGTTTATCAAGATTTGGTCAAGTGATTTCTATAGTGATTTTGGCTATGACATTTTAACCATGAGTAGAGAGAGATATTTCTGATTTTGCCAGGGATAAATTAGAATTTTTGGATAACGGAATATTTTTAATTCAATCTCTCATTAGATTCAATAAAAATTATTAGAAAATTATTGAAAATTTAAAAAATCAAAAATCAAAAGACATTTTTCTCTAAATGCCATCCTCTATCATGTATCTAATTTTCAAAGCATTCCAAGTTGACGGTTGTTTTGAAGGAGAGAGAAAGCTTACAGGATGGCTTAGGAGCCCCAAAATTATGAAAACACCCCTCGGGATGACTAAGCTGTCACTAACACTCCAGAATTCGCCGATCAAACCAGGATTCCTCATCATTTGACTAAAATACCCTTTACAACACATATGCCTTGAAGACTCTACTCTAGGGGGTTAAAATTTTGGGTATAACATAACCTTATGTTCCAAGCTTGGTGTTCCTCCCTTGCTTCCTATGATTATCAGCCAAGACAAACCAAGTTGATGAACTCCATTTTTTGCCACAACAAGATGAAGAAAAGAGAAGTAAATTTGGGTCTTTAAGACTCCTAAACAAGATGAAGGAAGGGATTAAACTTAGAGCACCAAAATGAGTGTGAGGATGAACTATACCTTAAGTCTCCTAAGGAGATCTTTCTGCCCAGATTTTTGGCTATCAAAAGGGCTTGATGAAGCTTGATATTCATGTGGGAAGGTCAATGAAAAAGGAACTAGGTAAGTGCCGTTTTCGGACAGCACAAAAAGGAAGAGACAAATGGAGTTTAAAACTTGATTTGCTTACCTTAAGCTTTCTTTACAAGATAGTTGTTTGACCCTTGTTCCCCCACAGTTTTGGCATTGATTAGATGTTGAAATTTTGTCCCTAGCTCAAGGAGAAGAGGTATTGCTGGTCTCATTGTCTTGATGATGAAGAAAATAAGAAAAATGATAAAGGAAGAAAGGTGTTTGGTGGAGTTGTTTTGTATTAGCGCTTGAGTTCTTCCATGGGATCTTGGAAGATGAGCAACAATGGCTGAAGGGAGGGAGAAAAATCTGCAGCCAAGAGAGTGAGGTGAGAAGGTGTGTAAGTGAATTAATGAGTGAAAAGTAAAGTGAAGACTTTTTATCACTAAAGTAGTCTTGATTAAGGAAATATCTTCTAGTTTGCAAGGTGGCAAGGCCACTTAGTTCTATCCCATTTCCGGCCCCTTTAGGATATTCTCCAAGTGTGCTTTGGTCATTTCTAAGATAAAGGATAAGGCCTTGTTTGGAAATATTCCAAAATTGGTGCCACTTGGATTTATTTTTCTTAGATAGGCTCCCTCATGCGTTCCCTTATCGTTCCTAACCTCACTAATGCACACAAGCTTGAAAACCCACTTAAAGTCAATTCCTACACATTTCGTAAAATGTTGTCTTAAGGAATGGGTAACATCCTTTTGTGTTTTAACCTACTTTATGATTTGGTTTCTCTTTGGGGTTGTTCCCACCTTATTCACACACTACATATGAGGTTTAATAACCTCTTTAGGCCCTACTTGAGGTGCCATAATCCTTTAGTGTTCTGAAAGCACATTTTTGCACTTTTTGGTCTTAAGGCATATTTTTGCCCAAAGTGTTTCTAAATTGATCCTTCATGATCTTAAGACATATTTTAGCCTTTCTGAATGATATTAAGGCACATTTAGCCTTAATGGTTCAAAACTACTTATTAAAGGTCTTAAGGCACATTTTTGCCTTAAGTGATCTTGAATTGGTTCTTAACTATTTTAAGGCACTTTTGTTGCCTAATTGGTCTTATTGATCCTTAATCAATTTATTAATTTGGGTTATTTCACCTGTAATAGGAGAGACACAGACTTGGAGACATCGTGGTCTGAAACTTTAGAAACTTAAGCCAATGGCTTCCGATCTTTGAACTTGTAGCTAGGAGGAAACACAAATCTCTTGTAACATTTCACAGAACCATGCCCTAATTTTCCATAAAAATCATAAATGATTAGATTGCCAGAGGTGGAGTCGTTTTGCTTATGAACATCCGTGCTTGAATAAATGTTTTGCTTATGAGCACCCGCGTTTGAATTTAGAGAGAAGGATCCAGAAGTGGGCTGCAGCCTCATTTGATGCTGCTTTTCTTCTTGAATCAGGATTGAGTAAGCTTGGTCAACTATGGGTAGAGGATTCATCACCAAGATCGACCCTCAAATAGGCCAAAAGGTTTAATTTAACCCCATCACGAACTGCATAAGTCTCTCTCGAGCCCGGTAGATTGCAAGACTATTAGTTGATACACATTAAAAGTCCAAAATTGTCACATCTTCTAGCTCGACCCAGAGTATTTTGAGTTTGCAGTAGTATAGAGTCGGTACCACCTTGAGTGGACCAAACGATATCTCTTTTGAGTTTAAGCAACTGCACCCCGTTAGGTCTTGTAGCGGTCTCTCCGTAGCATGCCATTAACGAAGACGTACTTATTTTTGGCATACAGAGACAGGGTAACTAAGCGCTTCCAAAGGCCAAAAGTCCCTACGTAGAGCTGAGTTGAAGTAAGACTCATGCTTGAACCATTAGACAAGTGCAGATAGAACGGATCGGAATACTCCATCCCGGTGTTTGGCGTTGAGAAGTTGGCTCTTAGGAACGACGCTCTTTCTTGTGACCCGCAACCTTTTCCTTGGTGATTCATGCACCGAAGAGTCGGCTTCTTGTTCAGACGTTTTGAGGATTAAGATGAAAGGACGTTGCTCGTGAAAGTGCAGTCTAAAAGAAAGAAGATTTTCCGTGAAGGGGCATATGCCAACCAGAAAAACAAGAAGCAAGAAGTAGCAAAGACTTTTGCTCTGATACCATGTTGATTTTCTTGAATTACTGGAAAAGTAAATGTGTACATACAAAGGGACAAGTATTGATACAGTGTGTGCAACGTAAGCTAGTACTAATATCCACCTCAACTTTACAATAACACTATATGCTTTATATCACTACATACTATATACCTAACATATGTCCACAAACCGACAACAGCTCACTATTTGTCACAACCAAAAAGGACCCAAGTGTATAAACATTTTAAGAGTTTTATGTATGCCAAATAAAAATTACTTCCTTATTTTAAACTGGGTTGCTATTTGCAGTACAAAATTACTAATCACCGCAGTACAAAATTTTTTTAATTCATACTGACGTTGTACACATGTAATGATGTCGTGTTGTAACTTTTGTTTTTTTTAAAAAATAATTTCTTGAGCGTAAACAGTAAAAAACACTCTGATTGTTACAAAACATTATAAAACCGTATTAATTGCGTCAATATGTTTTTAATTGTGAATCCACGTAATTTGGACGACATTTTACGTTATGTTTGACTAAATTACAAACATTGGTACATATTTAGAATGTCGTACTGAATTCATAGTTAAAACGCCATTTCGAGTGAAAAATGCTCTAATTGTAATAAAAGACGTTAAACCCTTTTTAATCGCATTTAAACATTATAATTGTGACTTCACATAAGTTAATGACATTTTATGTTGTGTTTGACTTTTCAGAACGTTGTATTGAAATGGCAGTTGAAAACGTCAATTTCGGGTAAAAAACGCTCGTACTATATATAGCCTAACCTTCCTTGGATTATTCATTTCTCACTTCCTCACTCTCTCCTCTCTATCTCTCTTCCTTAAGAAGCTCCCTTCTGTCTGCCGGAGCCGCCACCGGAGCCGCCACCCCGACGCCGCCAACCACCCCGGACCACCGCCGGAAAAATTTTCCGGTGAGTTTTTTGATTTTTTTTTTGCAACTTATAGATTTGGGTGTCCTGAGTATGAATTTGGTGTTAGATTTTTGAAATTCAACATCATTTGAGCTAGATCTAGCATGTAAAATTCAAAAATATTCAAAAAAAAGGAAGACTGGGCGCGAGCCGCGGCGCTGCTCGGTTTCCTGGTAGGGCGAGCACCGCCTGTGCTCTAGCCGGAGCTACGCGAGGAGGCCTGCTGCTCGGATCGGCGCAAGGAGAGGACTGGAGCAGCTCGTTTCGGATGCAGGCGAGGACCGCAGCTGCTCGGCCTCTGTGCGCGGGCGCCCGACGTCGATGGCGAGGAGTCCTGCTGCTCGGCACGGGATGGGGCGAGGAGCGCCGGTGCTCGAAGCGGAGACAGGCGAGGAGCTGTAGTACTCGCCGCCGGAGCAGTAGAGGAGTGGTGGTCCTCGGTTCGGAGACGGGCGAGTAGCAGCGCTACTCGACCCAGTTTTTTTTTTTATTCAATATTTTGAATGATTTTTTAAATGTTTTAATTTGTTTATTTTTGTATTATAATATTGTGAATGATTTTTAAATGTTTTAATTTGTTATTTTTTTGAATTCTAACTAATATTGTGAATGATTTATAAATATTTGAATTTTTTTTGAATTGTAATATTGTGAATGATATGATTATAATGTTTGAATTTTTATGTTATGAATGAGGAATATAACTGTGTGATATTCGTATGCAGTGATGGATCGTCTGAAAAAAGCAGTGAAACATGTAGTCACGAAGAGGAAGAATAAAGACCGGGGTGCGGAGCACCTATGACGGCCTCGTACCGTCGTCGTGCACATGCTCCTGGTGAAGGGCCGAGTAATCCTGCCCCCTGCATGGAAGCAGCACGCCATTCATCTTTCCATCCGGGTCAATCTTCCAACGACCCAGCGTTTCAAGTACCAGCACCACCAGTGGTAGCGGAGGATGACTCGGCGGTGTTCAATATACCGAGGAGACGCATGCCAGTGTTGTCATCATCCAGTAGTGCTTGGTCTGACAGATCACTGCACAGCGCTAGCTACAATATCTCGGAGGAATCAAGCCACGACTGCTCCGTTAGAAGCTCAGACGTCAGGCGGTGGTAGTTCATCACGTCGACCACGCCCATCACCCCCCCGTGCTGTTGAGGACCATGTGATGACTGAGCGTTCCCCACATGCTGATGACGATGGTCGTGGTGCTGATGATGAGGACTCACCCGACGTGGATGAGGAGCAGGATAATGAAGATGATGAAGTCATGGATAAGGAGGACGACGCTGACGAGGAAGCAGCGCTAGCGATGGTTCCAGTCGTTCCTACCTCTTGGAAGTTGACAGAGGTGCCAGTTCCTGGCGGTCCACTACTTACTAGTGTTATCACTAGCTTCGGGGGTCATGTAGCGCTTGACTTATGGACCTCGACTAAGGTATGTTCTCTATCTTCTCCTGGATTAGATCATTTAATATCATACTACGTTTTGTAAGTGTTAAATATTGGTCATTATGTAGGATCGTGGGGTTTTGAGTTTCAAACAAGAACAAGGAAGATGCTTGAGTATTCTGGTATAGAGCACCTACAGGATATTACGATGCCATACAACAATATGTCCCTCATCAGTGCTTTTGTGGAGAGGTGGCAACCTGATACAAACTCATTCCATATGCCGTTTGGTGAGATGACGATTACCCTGCATGATGTGTGGATGATACTACAAATCCCCATCGTCGGTCATCCATTGATAGGGGATTCATCCACCCCTGAGTTGAAGGAGGTAATGGCTGATTGTCTTAATTTTGGGGCAGATGTTGAGATTATGACAGAGGCACTGTGGAATACCGGTGTTGTATCAATTGCGAGCTTGTTGCAGCAATGTAGGATGAAAATGAAGAGGCAATGAAGCAGGCATGTGGTTGGTTGTATCATCTGATTGGTACCCACCATATTAGCTGGAAAATCAAATGGTCGTCTGAGTCCACAGCTATTCTGTTTAGTAGCTCCCATGAAGAAAGGTACCAAGCTTCGTAAATATGCATGGGGAGCTGGTACTCTTGCATGGTTATATCGCCAGCTAGGGATAGCATCTCGTGCCGGCTCCAGTGGGATAGGTGGTTCTATGACGTTACTTGAGGTATGTGTCCTAGTGTGCATCTATTATATGATAACTCACTGAGTATTAATAATTGGTACTGCTTAATCATTCTAGTGTTTATATGCACAGTGCTGATTTATGCGTACTTCCCTACATTAAGACCAGCGATTAGCCCGGACTGGCGCGCTAATGATGATAGACCTTGGGCTCTAAGATGGGTGAGATCTACCTCTCAAGTGCAGGATCATCGTTCACTGCAAGGATATCGTGAGCATCTAGATGCTTTGACTGCTCTAAATGTAAGTGTTTGTAGTTGCTAACACATTGAACCATTATTATTTTTGTCTTTTGTTGTTGGTTACATTTTACTATTAATGTTCATTGTAGATTGATTGGTTGCCCTACGGTCGAGATAATGTTAATGTTCATGGAGGGCGTACATGGTATAGAGGTAACATACAGGTTTTGGGGTTGAATGAGCCATACATGCCTGGGCGTTGTCTACGCCAGTTTGGTTACATTCAGGATATCCCTGAACCTCCTATTAGACCCACCCAAGGTCTGAAAAAGAGGAAAAACCCAACCCTACACCTGTGTATACCCCCCATGTATAGTTTGTGGGAAAACACTCCTAAATTGCTGGTTCCAGGGTATACGCGCACAAATGCCGGTTGCATGCTTGTGACCCCCTCTACCTAGATTGGTACACCAAGCACACACACCCGAAGATCCTAAACCCTGAGACTTATCATCCCCCCCTGTTCATCGTCCAGATCCCTGTCTAGTAAGTCATATTTTCATAGTACTTCATTACATATCACTTTTATTTTTTATGTGTACTTACCTGACCAAGTGTGTTACAGCTACTGTCTGAGACAAGTGAGCTTGCACGCCCGTACTACCAAGAGAACAATGCATGGGACTGGTCATACTATCGTCAGGGGATGCCATAAGAAGAACAAAGGGCTGCAACTCATGGTCTTGAGGATGTGTTCAGCTCTTTATACATATGGGATAGTTACCAGCGCCAGCATGGTGCACCCTAGTGGTTGTCATCTTGGATTTGGATGTAGTAAACTTTAGTATCATCTTGGAACTATTTGTTGTCTTTCATTTTTACTTGATGTGTTAGACGCTAGTACAATTTGTTTGGATGTAGTTTTTTTTCTGGTGGACTTGGTGATGGTGGAATTATTGCTAACAATGCTGGTGACCTTGTTGATGATCTGTTGGTTGATTTTGTGGAGGTTCTTAGAACCGGTGGAGATAAGAAAAACAGGGGAGACTATGCCAAAAATTTTCTAGAAATGCATCGTTTCTGCAATGCAATGCAATCTGGGTGGTCTAAATTCTTTGTTGGTCGTTGAGTGTTCTCAGGAATGATAGTGTCGAAATGAAATATCTAACATGTACCAAAGATTGAATATGTCACGAGAAGTAAAATATATCAAAATGTAGAAATTCCTAAGAAAGAAAAGATGTGTGACCAGCTTCAATTTAAACTTCCCGGAATGCCTTTGTTTCTGTTGTGCTTGCTGCCTGAGAGAAAGAATTGTGATATTTATGGGCCTTGGAAGAAGAAGAATTAGGTAGAATTTGGTGTCGTCACACAATGCATGGCTCCTTTCAAGTTAACGATCAGTATTTGACAAATGTGCTTCTTAAGATCAATGCCAATCTGGGTGGTCTAAATTCTTTGTTGGTCGTTGAGTGTTCTCAGGAATGATAGTGTTGAAATGAAATATCTAACATGTACCAAAGATTGAATATGTCACGAGAAATGAAATATATCAAAATGTAGAAAACCCTAAGAAAGGAAAGTCCCTGAATCCAAATCCTATGAAGCACATAATTAAAAGTCAATAACTATAACAACAAGTTTATTCCACATCCAAACATCTACTAAAGATTATTGAAATACCCCAAACCTTAGTATGTTGTTTAAACACCTAAATACGGTATATTAAGACTAAAAAGAGTCTTAGAAGCATTAGTAAACAAATCTAAACAATAGGAAACACAAAATGTGCTTTAAGGTCAATAAAGGCCAAAATGTGCTCTAAGCTTGGGATAAGCTTGGTTAAGACCTAATGAACTTACCAAGACCTTATTTATATACTAATGAACATATTAAACCAATTAGCAAAGAAAACCAAGCTTGAAAACAAGTTAAAACACAAAATGTGCTTTAAGGAGTCTTAAAGCACATTTTTGAAAATTGTCTTGTAAATGAGTTTTGAATGGCTAAATGTCCATCATTACTCTTTAATTAACATGTGTACTATATAGTATCACATTTGGAAGTTATATCAATGAGAAATCAAAATTTTCACTTCTCTATGTGCCTTGTTTTTATGAATAGTGACTTTTATAAGCTAGTTTGTAACATATGTTATTATAAGTAAATAAATTGACAAATAAAGACTAAAATACCCCTAAGTACTATTGGGGGCCGGTTTTTCTTAAGTGTGGTGACTCACCACTCTCTTGTTAACATATTAAGTAAATAAAGATGACTAACTAAAGTACTATTTACTTTATAACTACAAATATCTTCTAAAAGCAAGTTTATCTTCATTTCTCCCTTCTTCCTTGCATTCCCACGGTTCCAAGCTCTCTTCAACCTCTCTTCTTCATTCTCTTCTACGGTTTGCAATAGTACCACACCAAACTCCATCTTTGACCTCTTGTAAATTCTAGCTCACTTAACCAAATCAAAAACAACACCACCATTCTCTTCCTCTCATCAAGCTCTTCATTCCTATCTTCTCAAAACTTCAAGACCACCGTTTCGGTGCCATGGAGTTCCACCATTGAAGGAGCTTGAGCTTATATTTCTACATATTTTGTTCTCCTTTGCTTCTAGGTAAGGAATCTCAAATAAAAACTTCATTTCCTCCATGTTTTGTTGTTGACCGAAAATGCCCATTGAAGGTGCTCCTTATATGGCTTTGTTTCAGCTTCATTCCAACCTTTCAAGGACTTGTGGAGTCCTCTCTTGATAGATATTCAAACTCTCTTCAAAGACCAAGGTAAATAACTATCTTAATGTTTCGAAACAATGTAAAAACTAGGGTTTACAATGAGATTAAGCTTGAAGCTTGAATGCTCATTATGTTGTTTGTATAATGTATAGAAGTTGACAAGCTACCAAATATCCTTACCGGTTTTATAAGGAAACAAGAAAGAAGTTGTGAGGAAAAGAGGTAAATATACTAACCTAATGTAGTTTAATGCCTTAGGAGAAATGAGCTTATAATGCTTGTTAAAACTACCTAAAGAGCAAATGGTAAATGACTTAGTGAAATGTTCTCAAAGAGATTAGTAAAGGACATATGTGTTGTTGTATGTATTTGCAGGTCAAAGGCATATATATTGTGGAAATTCAGTGTTTAAGAGTTATGCACTTTAGGGCCTAAGAGCCATGCATTTTAAGGGCCTAAGCGCCATGCAATTTAATTATGCACTATTTGTGATGTAGTGTAAATTTGGTGAAACTTGTGTGTGAGAGTGTTCTTGGTGAATTTAGGTGTTCTTGTGTGCTTAATGGAGAAAACAAAGTGTTTATGGCTTAGTAATGTTCTAGGAGAATCCATGTCAAAATTAGGTAAGAAGCAAGAAGTTCTAAGTGTTTACATAAGGTTTGGTGAACTAGAAATGTTGGAAATGCTTAAGTATTTACAAGAGGAGAAATAATGTCTTAAGGTGTTCTAGGTAAACAAAGGGACTTAGACATAAACTAGGGTTTAAGTGGTAAGAAATGATGCTTGGGAGATGATGTAAAATGAGGAGGAAGCATTTTGGGATAGTAGTTATCATAGGTATGAAACACCACTTGAAAACTAAGGAGGAAATAGCATAAGTGTTAGGATTTTCGGTATGAAATGAGTAAGTGTTTAAGGTGATAGATAATGAGTTTCATGGATGTTTTATGTGGATATAAGTGTACCAAATGATGTTAGAAAACATTAGGAGGCCTTAGGAGAAGTTTGGAGTTGAATGGGCAATGGAAAATAAGGGTCTGGAGCAGACCGACCTTGCGACCAAACTTGCCAAGGTCGGTCGAGCCCAGTTTACCCTGCGAGAATTGGTTTCTGGAATGGACCGACCTTGGGGACCGGACTTGCAAGGTCGGTCGGGCTTGTATTTTGTGTACGAATTAAGTTTCTGGAATCGACCGAATGTGGGACCGGACTTGGCAAGTTCGGTCGGGCCTGAATTTAAAGGGAAGAAACTCTCGGGAATGGACCGAACATGCGACCGAACTTACAAGGTCGGTCGGAGTAGAAAATTTGACGGTAATGTGTTCTGGAACCGGACTTGGGTAAGCGGTAACGGTCGGTAAGTCGTCGGACCTAAACTTGTAAAAAAAAAAAAAAAAACAGAAAATGGCTTAAGTAATAAACCCTAGGGGGTATAATGTAGGTAATCAAGTATAAGTTAAGACATTAAAACATGTCATATAATCATGTTAAACATTTAGTAAATTTGAAGTTAAATAAATTAATTAACCGACGTTATTAATCATGTATAGGAGTGACCTACGGTGGAAACAAATCGAGGCAAGGACCAAGGTATGGTTTTCTTGCAGTCTGTTGCCTATCGGTTTACACCGGCTTGTGTGTTGCTTGTTTTTCTGTGTGTTTATGACTTTGTAAGATTAAACCATGTAAAGAGTTTACAGTTGTTAAATATTATTATGTTGTTAAGTATGACTCTCTCTTCCCTTGTGTGTGTCTAACAAGACTCGACCTATTATTGTGAATTGTGTATTGAGTTCAATAATGAACTGCTAACAAGTGCTAACGGGGGAAGTGAGGAGTCCGGTCTGTTCCGGCCACGCGTGTGAGTATGGGAGTCGATGTCATAACCGGTTCGATTCTCTTTGTATGTTATGGTTGTTTCCAATTTGGTTTCCAACCTTCCCTTTAGCTTAACCAAGGCTATTTTACTGACTCACGTCGGGCCACAGGGGCATACTATGTGTTATTTCGGTGTGCTTGGATCACTATATCCGAGGCACCTTGTGTTAAGTTATCCGTTCAATCTAACAGGACGGTAACGAGTTATGTAACGAGCTTAGCATGAGCATGGCAACATTCTCTAGGCTCTCTATGGGGACTAACTGTGTTTTGGTTCTCTTCCTAAAAGGAATTGTTCTTGTGTGATGTGTGTGATGTTGTGTACAATACCCATGTTATGATATATGTATAAGTTGTGTGTTTTTAAAATGAATGCCATGTCATCATGACAATTAGTTTGCGCATACCGGTAGCCGATGGGCTGCGCGTTAACCATACCAGCCAGGGTTGCTGACCCCCTCGGGGGCTCCATATTTCTTTTACTGCAGGATGAGGATCGAAGAAGCGGAATGGCTTTAGATTCTAGGATGCAGGTTTACTTTTGATTACTTTTGGATGTTGGCCCGGGATGCGCCTGTGCTCCCGTGGCGTTATATATTTTGGTTGTGAACGGTTTACAGTGATGGTTTACAGTGAAGGATGTAAGTAAACACTCGGTATTATGTTAATGTATATGTGGTTATTAGTTCTATGCTCGGGAGTCTGATCATCAGACCGATACACTTGTATTTATTCAGCCTTGTTAACCACGTGGGTGGTTGACGGCGTTGTAGCACCAATCGTTTAGATATTGTTTAGTTGTTTAATTTCCGCTGCGATTTCAAGTAATGTTGTGTGCGTAGTAGGGGTGTTACAAAAGTGGTATCAGAGCGAAGTATCGCTCTGATGACTAGAATACCGAGCTTAGGAATATACCGAGTTAGGAAACCTAACTACATTACCTAAGATTACAGTTATGGAAAGGTTAACCACTAACTAAGTGTGGAATACCTTATGGTCGGGAAAAGCGTTACAACCGTTGGACCGATAAGTGTGCAAGCATATTGCTAATGAATGTTCGTGTGAATTCAGATGTCAGGTCGACCGAGAGGTAGAGGCCGTGGACACGGCAATGGAGATACGGGTGACCAGGGCGAGAATACTACGGCTCAGGTTATGGCTGAGGCAGTAGCAGCCGCCGTAGCCCAGATGGTACCCCAACTTGTAGCTGTGATGCAGCAAGGGCAACAGCCCGGAGTTCAACCACCACCACCACCGCCACGAGAGACCAACTGGGTCAAGGCGTTGGCTGATCTGAGGCCACCATCTTTCAGTGGGGAGACCGACCCTCGTAAGCTGGAGGCGTACATCTCCGAGATGGAGACCGCCTTCGAGACCTTAGCAGTACCTGAGGAGGTCAAGGTTCGACTTGCCGCATACTACTTGAAGGGTTCGGCACAGAGCTGGTGGAAGCTAGTACGGGAGGGCAGAGTGGCTGACCCGACCTTTCAGTGGAGGGAGTACACGGCTCTGCTGCGAGCCAAATACTACCCGATACACGTGCAAGAGGCCAAGCGCCTGGAGTTGGACAGTCTGAGGCAAGGGGATAAGATGTCGGTAGATGAGTACTACTCAGCCTTCATCGGACTTATCCACCTGCTACCGGATCTGGGTTACTCAGACCGGATTCTTGTGAACCGTTTCTACAACGGACTGAGCTACCGCCTACGCTATGGCATGGGGCCAACTGGATATACTACTTTGCAGGTAATGGGACTACAGTGTGATGTGAATAAGTGTGTACAATGTGTTAATGTGATGTGAATTTGTTTGGCGGGGCATAACTGACACCCTAAATATAGGAGTGCTACCATGCCGCTGCAATTGTGGAGATCACCGTCCGTCTGAGGGACGAGGAGAGTGCGCTCAAGCGCAAGGCCATGAACGAGGGCCAAGGCACGCAAGGGCAATGGGGAGGAAAGAAGAAGAAGTCATACCCCCAGTCCCAGAAAGGACAGCAACAGGGTGGCAAGGGCCAGACCCAGACCACCACTGCTGAGGAGCCTCTGCAGCTCACCTATGCGTATGCGGCCAAGCCCTTACGTTCTTACCCACCCAAGGGTATTAACAAATTTCAATACCGAAATCTAGTGTGTTATTAACTTGTGAAGTATGTACTGAGTGTGTGATGTGTTAGCAGCTAGCACGGGCTCTGGACCGGAGCGCCACTATTACTGCAAGTGGTGTAACGGAGACCACCCCGGCAAGGACTGCAAGGGTAATGATGTGCAGTGCCGATACTGCAAAAAGATGGGTCACCGCGACTATGAGTGCTGGCAGAACCCGAACAGTAGAAACTACAGGCCCAAGGGGCAATGGAAGGGTAAGGCCACTGCGACCACCGATGGCCCGAAGACGGCGAATCAGCCACCCCCAGATCAGAGGTACACAGATTCCCAGAAGGGGAAGGGGTCGGGGTCCGGCAAGGCCGCCCTGAATGTGGTGGACCGGTCTGAGGCGCCAGGGCCCTCTTCTAGACCAGGTACCGCCTAAACTATTGAGTGAAATAAGTGATTGCATACCGCATTTCATGCATGTGTGTTAGTGAGTTTAAGTCAACAACCATGTGAGTAAACATTAAAGTATAGTGTGAAAATCACCTAATTAGACAATTCTAAACTTAAAGGAACCTTCAATATATGTTATCCAATCCCACCCACACCAAACCCTGAAGAAACTACCATCGGCATCACCGACTTTCCAATGGAGCAATGTCAGGTCATCCAACCAGGTATGGTACTCTTAAATGGATACCTGACACCGAAAGCACAAGTCCATATCATCAGACGATGCGACGAACTTGGAGCAAAACCAGGAGGTTTCTACACACCCGAATACCCGAACGGATCAAGAATGCAATTGAAGATGATGTGCATGGGTAAGGACTGGAACCCTTACACCAAGACATATCAAGAAGTGCGAGCTGAAGATGGAGCAACAGTACCAAGTATACTGAGGATTCCTTGCGGTCGTTAACCACGCCGTGGGAATTGCTCAACAAGTTGAAACGGATTCAATTCCAAATGTGAAAGCAGATCTATGCATTGTGAACTTCTACCAGAAAGGTGGACGGTTAGGTTTACACCAAGATAAGGACGAGTCACCCGAGTCTCTAAGTAAGGGAGTACCCGTGGTGTCTTGGTCCATTGGTGATACCGCAGTGTTTGTGTATGGCGAGCAGAAGCGTGCTGATCTCGCAAAGAAGCTAGTGTTGAAATCGGGAGATGTGTTAATCATGGGTGGGCAGTCAAGGATGCTATATCATGGCATCAGGAAGATCAAACTGAATACCACCGTCGGCAGTGATCAATGCCACACACATGAGACCCGGACGTTTGAATTTGACCTTCAGACAGTTTTAAGCCTTGTATAATTATGTGATGTGATAAACCAGTGTATGTTAAGGATGTTGTAAGTGTTAATTATGGCGACAGTATAAGCCAACGAATGTTAAAAAGAGTGTGTTAATGAATAAAGTGGAGTTGTTTTGAAGCGTATAAACCGTGTTGTTACCCAATACTTATTAGTTTGCCAATGAATTAGGCTGTGCACTCGGAACGGGAGGTATACTGAGTGTCTGCAATGAGGCAGAAGCGGCAGGAGCGGCACAATCCTCACCGGTACCTTTCCAGTCAATGGCGTGGACGCTTCGATCTTGTTCGACTCCGGAGCCTCTCATACATTTATTTCGCTATCCTTTGCGAAGAGGCTGGGGTTAGACGGTGATGAGATGCCAGACTTCCTAGTCACTCTCCCGTCGAAAGAGCGGATCAGGTGTACCCGCTACCACCGAGATGTTGTTGTGAGAGTCAGAGGTGAAGAGTTTCCGATCGACTTGATAGAGTTCGACGGACTTGGTTTTGATGTGATTGTCGGGATGAACTGGTTGGAGCGGTACAAGGGCAGAATCCTGTGTGCCGAGCATCGACTGCTGCTTCTTCGGAGTCCGTCTGGGGTTACCATATCTTACCGCCAGAGGCCCAGGGAGCCTTCGACTCAGATCATCACCGCCATGGCTATGTATCGTGAATTACGACGAGGGAGTGATGTATACCTCTGCTATGTCCAGGACATAGAGAGAGACCCAGAGTTTAGCCCTGATGTGCCGGTAGTGTCGGAGTTTCCTGATGTATTTCCTAAGGAACTGCCGGGCATGCCGCCAGCACGGGAAGTTGAGTTTGAGATCGATTTGGTTCCGGGCACCGGACCAATTGCGAAGGCGCCCTATCGTATGGCTCCAGCAGAGATGACTGAGCTCAAGGAGCAGCTGAGAGACTTACTCGACAAGGGGTTTATCCGCCCTAGCGTTTCACCATGGGGAGCGCCGGTCCTCTTCGTGAAGAAGAAGGACGGTAGCCTCCGCCTGTGTATTGACTATCGAGAGCTGAATGCAGTTACGGTGAAGAACCGTTACCCTTTACCACGCATCGACGATCTATTTGATCAGTTGAGGGGAGCATCAGTATTCTCCAAGATAGATCTACGATCCGGATACCATCAGATTGCCATCCGTGACAGTGATATCGAAAAGACAGCATTCAGAACTAGGTATGGGCATTATGAGTTCACAGTTATGCCGTTTGGCTTATCCAATGCACCAGCAAAGTTCATGGACTTAATGAACCGCTTGTTCCAAGATCAGTTGGACAAGTCAGTGGTAGTCTTCATCATCGACGATATTTTTGTGTACTCGAAATCGAGAGGTGAGCACGAAAGCCACCTGAGAAATGTGTTGCAAACATTGAGAAAGATCAGTTGTATGCGAAATTTTCAAAGTGTGAGTTTTGGTTGAACCAAGTATCCTTTCTTGGTCATGTGATTTCTGAGCCGGGATCGCTGTTGATCCGGCAAAGATTGATGCAGTGCGCACCTGGCCTAGGCCGAAGACAGTTACCGATATCAGGAGCTTCCTCGGTCTGGCAGGTTATTATAGGAGGTTTGTAAAGGACTTCTCCAGTGTCTCGAAGCCGATGACTTCCTTGATGAGAAAGATGCACCATTCGAGTGGACAGTCGACTGTGAGAGTTCTTTTCAGAGTCTCAAGGATGCTCTGACATCTGCACCGGTCCTGACTTTACCAGACGGTCCAGATGGTTTTGAGGTCTATTGCGACGCATCAGCAGAGGTATGGGTTGTGTGTTGATGCAACACGGAAGGTCGTAGCTTACGCCTCCCGACAAGCTGAAGAAGCATGAGAGAACTACCCTACCCACGACTTAGAATTGGGGGCCATTGTCTTCGCACTGAAGATATGGCGACATCACTTGTATGGGGTAAGTGTGACGATTTATTCTGACCACAAGTTTAAAGTACTTGTTCACTCAGAAGGAGTTGAACATGAGACAAAGAAGGTGGGTTGAATTTCTAAATGACTACGACATTAATCTGCAATATAAGGAGGGTAAGGCAAATGTGGTAGCTGACGCACTGAGTCGCCGAGCACACTCTCTCCATTCGCTAGTCTCTCATTCTAGCTTGGTTGAAGAGGTGCGGAGTGCTCAGATGACGGATCAGTACATGATGGAGATTAGACAGAAGCTTATTGATGGCACATTCGAGGGTCAGAAGTACGACTTCAGACTCCACGATGATGACCTGATTAGGCTTAATGGCCGATTGTGTATACCGAGGAGTAGCGCTGAGTTGAAGGAGCGCATATTGAGTGAATCCCATTGTTCTACTACTTCGATTCACCCGGAGCTTCAAAGATGTATAAGGGTATGAAAAGATTTTTTGGTGGACTGGAATGAAAAGGATGTGAATGACTATGTGTTGAGGTGTCTCACTTGTCAGAAGGTCAAGTTTGAGCACCGACGGCCTGGTGGTATGGTACAGCCAATGCCAGTGCCTGAGTGGAAGTTCCATGACATTTCTATGGACTTCGTAGTAGGGCTTCCGCCTGCAAGGGGAGGTCTGAATATGATTTGGGTTGTTGTTGACCGACTGACCAAGGTGGCCCGATTCATTCCGATGAAGGACACCTGGAAAGTGGCAAAACTAGCAGAGCTCTTTGATAGAGAGATCGTTCGGCACCATGGGGTACCGAAAACGATTGTATCTGACAGAGATACCAGATTCTTATCGAGGTATTGGAAGTCTACACGAGAAGCATTGGGTACCGAACTGAAATTGAGTACAGCGTTTCACCCACAGACCGATGGTCAGAGTGAGCGCACCATCCAGACACTTGAGGATATGTTACGTGCATGTGCACTGGACTTTCAGACCAGCTGGATTGACAAGTTACATCTGATCGAGTTTAGCTACAACAACAGTTACCATGCTTCGATCAAGATGTCTCCCTTTCCAGGCCTTGTACGGTAGACCATGCCGCACGCCATTATGCTGGGATGAGTCGAGTGAGACGGTCATTATAGAACCAGAGTATCTGGATGCTCAGGATAGACAGAAGTCGTACGCAGATGTGCGCAGACGTGACCTGGAGTTCGCCGTGGGCGATCAGGTATTTTTGAGAGTATCCCCCATGAAGGGAGTGTTTCGTTTTGGCCAGAAAGGCAAGTTGAGCCCAAAATATGTGGGCCTTATGTTGTGACGGAGCGGATCGGCCCGGTAGCTTACAGACTTGATTTACCCGCCGAGCTGGGCAAGGTACATGATGTATTTCATGTGTCCCAGTTGAAGAAGTATATGTCTCATCCGTCTCATGTGCTTCAGCCTGAAAGGCTAACCTTAGAGCCGACCATGCGATCAGTGGAGACTCCGGTACGGATTCTGGATACTAAGACTCGAGACACTCGCCATAAGTCTGTGAGACTGGTGAAGTTCTTGGTCTAACCAGGACGTTGAGGAGGCCACTTGGGAGCTGGAAGATAAGATGAAGGGAAGTACCCGTCATTGTTTACTTCTTAGTGTTTGTATGTATAGGGTACGGGCGTACCCCTATTTAAGGGGGGTAGAGCCGTTTCGGTTATGTGTATGACATGTATTTGATACATGTCTGTGTTGTGTTGTTATGTTGTTACCCTATTATGTTACAGACCGCTGAGTCTGAATGATGTTGTGATGTTTTGTTGTTTGGACCTTGTGTCCGATGTAATGTAAAGATGTTGTTAATGTTGTTATGGAAGTGTTGTTTTATGTGTTCCCGTGTTCTAATATTTAGGATATGTGAAGTATGAACTTTGGGGACAAAGTTCTTTTAAGGGGGTAGATTGAAATACCCCAAACCTAGTATGTTGTTTAAACACCTAAATACGGTATAAGACTAAAAAGAGTCTTAGAAGCATTAGTAACAAATTAAACATAGAAAACACAAAATGTGCTTTAGGTCAATAAAGGCCAAAATGTGCTCTAAGCTTGGGATAAGCTTGGTTAAGACCTAATGAACTTACCAAGACCTTATTTATATACTAATGACATATTAAACCAATTAGCAAGAAAACCAAGCTTGAAAACAAGTTAAAACACAAAATGTGCTTTAAGGAGTCTTAAAGCACATTTTTGAAAATTGTCTTGTAAATGAGTTTTGAATGGCTAATGTCCATCATTACTCTTTAATTAACATGTGTACTATATAGTATCACATTTGGAAGTCTATATCAATGGGAAATCAAAAATTTCACTTCTATGTGCCTTGTTTTTATGAATAGTGACTTTTATATAAGCTAGTTTGTAACATATGTTATTATAGTAAATAAATTGACAAATAAAGACTAAATACCCCTAAGTACTATTGGGGGCCGGTTTTCTTAAGTGTGGTGACTCACACTCTCTTGTTAACATATTAAGTAAATAAGTGACTAACTAAAGTACTATTTACTTTATAACTACAATATCTTCTAAAAGCAAGTTTATCTTCATTTTCTCCCTTCTTCCTTTGCATTCCCACGTTCCAAGCTTCTCTTCAACTCTCTTCTTCATTCTCTTCTTCAAAATTCTCTCTACGGTTTGCAATAGTACCCCAACCAAACTCCATCTTTGACCTCGTTGTAATTCTAGCTCACTTAACCAAATCAAAACAACACCACCCACCATTCTCTTCCTCTCATCAAGCTCTTCATTCCTATCTTCTCCAAACTTCAAACCACCGTTTCGGTGCCATGGAGTTCCACATTGAAGGAGCTTGAGCTTATATTTGTCTACATATTATTGTTCTCCTTTGCTTCTAGGTAAGGAATCTCAAATAAAAACTTCATTTCCTCCATGTTTTGTTGTTGACCGAAAATGCCCATTGAAGGTGCTCTTTATATGGCTTTGTTCTAGCTTCATTCCAACCTTTCAAGGACTAGGTGGAGTCCTCTCTTGATAGATATTCAAACTCTCTTCAAGTTCTAAGGTAAAACAACTATCTTAATGTTTTTGAAACAATGTAAAAACTAGGGTTTACAATGAGTTTAAGCTTGGAGCTTGTATACTCATTACATTGCTTGTATATTGTTTAGTAGTTGACAAGGAATCAAGTACCTAGCCGATTTTAAACAAGAAAGAAGTTGTGTGAAAAGAGGTAAACATGCTAACCTAATGTGTTTAATGCCTTAGGAGAAATGAGCTTATAATGCTTGTTAAAACTACTTAAAGAGCTAATGATAATGACCTAGTGAAATGTTCTCAAGGAGATTAGTAAAAGGACATATGTGTTGTTGAATGTATTTGCAGGTCAAAGGCATATATATTGTGGAAATTCAGTGTTTAAGAGTTATGCACTTTAAGGGCCTAAGAGCCATGCATTTTAAGGGCCTAAGTGCCATGCAATTTAAATTATGCACTATATTGTGACGTAGTGTAAATTTGGTGAAACTTTGTGTGTGAGAGTGTTCTTGGTGAATTTAGGTGTTCTTGTGTGCTTAGTGGAGAAAACAATGTGTTTTGGCTTAGTAATGTTCTAGGAGAATCCATGTCAAAATTTAGGTAAGAAGCAAGAAGTTCTAAGTGTTTACATAAGGTTTGGTGAACTAGAAATGTTGGAAATGCTTAAGTATTTTACAAGAGGAGAATAATGTCTTAAGGTGTTCTAGGTAAACAAAGGGACTTAGACATCAACTAGGGTTTAGGTGGTAAGAAATGATGCTTGGGAGATGATGTTAAAATGAGGAGAAGCATTTTGGGATAGTAGTTATCATAGGTATGAAACACCACTTGGAAAACTAAGGAGGAAATAACATAAGTGTTAGGAATTTCGGTATGAAATGAGTAAGTGTTTAAGGTGATAGATAATGAGTTTCATGGATGTTGTATGTGGATATAAGTGTACCAAATGTTGTTAGAAAACATTAGGAGGCTTTAGGAGAAGTTTGGTGAAGATTTGACAAGTTTGGGCAAGTTTAGATGGCGGACCCCGACCCAAGTTTGGGTCGGACAGCCTCTGTTAGACGCCAGTAAATGGTTCTGGAACGGTCCGACCCAGAGGACTTGGGTCGGACATGGTCGGACGGTCATGTTTTGAAGGACGAAAATGTTCTGGAATGGTCCGACCCAGTCGAGTGAGTCGGACGTGGGTCGGACATGGTTGTTTTGTAAGGCGGTAAAAGTTCTGTAATGGTCCGACCCAGTCGAGTGAGTCGGACATGGGTCGGACTGTATGTTCCAAGGGTCGATAAAATCTCTGGAATGGTCCGACCCAGTTGTGGGTCGGACGGTGGGTCACAGACCAAAGTTATAAAAAAAACAGTAAAGAATGTGGCAAATGTAGTTAACCCTAGGGGGTATAATGTAGGTAATCAAGGATAAGTGGGGCATTAAAACATGTCGTATAATCATGTTAAACATTTAGTAAATTTGAGGTTAAGTAAATTAATTAACCGACGTTATTAATCATGTATAGGAGTGACCTACGGTGGAAACAAATCGAAGCAAGGACCAAGGTATGGTTTTCTTGCAGTCTGTTGCCTACCGGTTTACACCGGCTTGTGTGTTGTTTGTTTTTTCTGTGTGTTTATGACTTTGTAAGATTAAACCATGTAAAGAGTTTACAGTTGTTAAATATTATTTGTTGTTAAGTATGACTCTCTCTTCCCTTGTGTGTGTCTAACAAGACTCGACCTATATTTGTAAATTGTGTATTGAGTTCAATAATGAACTGCTAACAAGTGCTACGGGGGAAGTGAGGAGTCCGGTCTGTTCCGGCCACGCGTGTGAGTATGGGAGTCGATGTCATAACCGGTTCGATTCTCTTTGTATGTTATGGTTGTTTTCCAATTTGGTTTCCAACCTTCCCTTTAGCTTAACCAAGGCTATTTTACTGACTCACGTCGGGCCACAGGGGCATACTATGTGATATTTCGGTGTGCTTGGATCACTATATCCGAGGCACCTTGTGTTAAGTTATCCGTTCAATCTAACAGGACGGTAACGAGTTATGTAACGAGCTTAGCATGAGCATGGCAACATTCTCTAGGCTCTTATGGGGACTAACTGTGTTGGTTCTCTTCCTAAAAGGAATTGTTCTTGTGTGTTGTGTGTGATGTTGCGTACAATACCCATGTTATGATATATGTATAAGTTGTGTGTTTTAAAATAAATGCCATGTCACCATGACAATTAGTTGCGCGTATCCCGGTAGCCGATGGGCTGCGCGTTAACCATACCAGCCAAGGGTTGCTGACCCCCTCGGGGGCTCCATATTTCTTTTACTGCAGGATGAGGATCGAAGAAGCGGAATGGCTTTAGATTCTAGGATGCAGATTTACTTTTGATTACTTTTGGATGTTGGCCCGGGATGCGCCTGTGCTCCCGTGGCGTTATATATTTTGGTAGTGAACAGTTTACAGTGACAGTATACAGTAAAGGATGTAAGTAAACACTCGGTATTATGTTAATGTATATGTGGTTATTAGTTCTATGCTCGGGAGTCTGATCATCAGACCGATACACTTGTATTTATTCAGCCTTGTTAACCACGTGGGTGGTTGACGGCGTTGTAGCACCAATCGTTTAGATATTGTTTAGTTGTTTAATTTCCGCTGCGATTTCAAGTAATGTCATGTGCGTAGTAGGGGTGTTACAATTCTCATCCTAACCAGAATTGGTTCTAACATCAATAATGGATGCTTACTAACTATATGGTGGACTTCTTAAGTGGTTGACTTGGTTCTTAAGTTCTTTGTCTCTATCCTTACCTTGTTCTCTCTTCTCTATGATTGATTGTTTTGAAGTGCCTCCTTTCCCTGTTTCACTTTCAAGAGTTTGATTTCAAGTTACTGTTTTATTTTGAAGAGTTATGTTTAAATATTGTTTTGGAGAATTGTACCAGTTCCATTCCAGAGAACTGACTCACCCCTCTCGGGGTGGGCTGCTTGTTTCATCTTGCAGGTACGAAATTGTTTATACAGGTGGCCACGAAGAGCTTGAGTGTTTGGGATGGGAATTAGGAACTGTGGAGAGTTATTCTGTTTTACGTTCAGTTTTGTTTACGTTGTTTTCGTGAGTTCAGACCGTAACTTAGATAATTGTAATGGTTGTAATTGGTGAGGTTGGTACCGGGTGTTTGGAACCCGATGGTCTGTAATCGCCTTAGTATTTTAATTCCGCTATAAATACGTTAAATAGGGGCGTTACAGAAAATGGTATCAGAGCGTAGTTACGCTCTGAACCCGAGAAAACAAGCCGAGTGAAATACTTAGAATATAGGTGCACTTAAAACTGGGGAATTGGGGTAGAATTGGGAAGTGAGGACTCCAGTAAGGCACGACTCCTAACCCTTCTTGGAATTGTGAATGATTCCTTTACACACTTTTCTTTTATGAATGTCTGTTGAGTGTGGTGTGCTGTTATATCGTTCAAACGTTAAACTACAGTAAAAAAAATATATAAAAGTTTGGAACTTCGTATAATGAGTACGATAAGATTTTGGTTGGGATAAATCAAATATTAAGCTATTTTTCTAAAGCATACTTATGGAGAATACATTGCTAAAAATGCAATCCTTTAATAGCTAGTACACATGTCCCTAGAACTTTAAAGAATACCTTTGGTTGAAAATAGTATACAAATGGAGCTTTGAATAACTAAGTGATAAGTACTTCAACTTCTCTAAAGCTTGAAAATAAATCTCATGAACTAATTGGTATCAATTTATTACCTAAAGATAATGTTTAAGACAAATCTTAAGTCTAGAAAATTATTAAGCTAACAAGAACTAGTAGCATATTAGAAAATCAACATTTGAACTTGTAAACTACACTAAAACTCTATGTTAACTTTAGAAAGAAAACACCTAAACCTAACACCCTACGGGAAGTGCCTGGTGCGACGAACTCCTAGGCCGAAAGTAGTGGGGGTGCACACCCACTTCTGGAAGTTTAGGGGCTAGACAAGCTTTGTCATCTAACCGGGAATAATCTTCTATGGAAGTGATGGATTATGTTGAACTTGAGGAGGATTGGTGGTAAGACGTTACCATCATGAAATCTTAAGCTAGACATATTTCATTACTAGCCACAATGAACAATTCAAAATTTATATCTTAAGATCCAGTATTAAAATTCATACATGAAAAAGTTTTATTGAGTTAAATCTTTGGTTAAAAATACCTATATATATGTATGGAGGAAGGGGATTTAAATTTGGGTACTCCACGGTACAACATCTACCCCTTGTTGAATATAAAAACTATTAAAGGAAGTTACTTAAAGATTGGAAATTCTCATGTTTATTTGGAAGATTAACATTATATATATACAAAATTTTAGAAGTCACAAAAGGTGTATTTTTATAAAGGGATATAATACAAATTTTAATGTATGGTTGGCTAATAAACCTTTGAATATAATTTTGAAAGACTATCTAGGCTTATTATATGATCTAAAATATTATTTAAACTACTCAAACATGTTACACCTGATTTATAGCTTGTTAATATAATTGATATGTGAAAATAACATAAATGACATATTTACGTACCTTAGGTTATAAATTCGGTACAAGGTTTCATGAAAAATTTAATTGCATCGAAACAAAATTTTAATATACACTATGATACTATTTTAAATAAGTTCAGGAATTTTTAAGCCATGACAATTAAGAAACTTTAGGTTATAAAATACTTCTAGAGAAATGTTGTAGTAATTAGGATAACATTTAAATAATTACCTTACATTATAATGGAATTTTTCTTTTATGAATTAATAGTTTCCGAATCACATGATTTAATATTTTGATACCTACTACACCCAATACTTAAATAAAGAAAGAGTGAACTAAAATGTTATTATAGTAATATCTAAGTATAACCTATGTTTCGTTTTCAAAACTTAACCTACTATATGAATGATGAATTCTAAACCTTGTTTTTGCCAATGACCGTAAGAGAGGCGAAATGTGTTAGGAAAACGTGTTGGGAACACTAAAAGATTTAATTACAATCAAGCTAGAATAACAATGAGTGATATTGTGCATCAACAGTGAACTGCATCCTTGAAGGAGGAATCTCCATAGGAGTTGTAAATATTGTGCTCCTTAAAAGTGAGTTTAAATTCCACTTCATTATTACGAGATGGATATGGGTCGTACTCTATTTTAAGGGGGTACGATGCAGAACGGAAAATGAGAGAGGTTGGAACTGGTGCATTTTAAACAATAGAGAAAGAAATTAATAACTCAAATATCCTTCGGGCTGCAAACAAAACCCGGTCGCAGTAGTATAGAACAGATGTGGCCGGGGTCAAACCGTGGGACTTATAGCGAAATAATATAGAACCTAAGCTTGTCACAAAAAGGGGGGGTAATTGACTTGTTTTTGTAAAGTAAAACAACAGATTAAATTAACTGAGTGGAAGAATATATTAAACGGGACTCCGGGTTCAGGTTTATATAATCTGACTAATTATGCTAACTCTACCGGTTAATTATAATAGTTTGGCAAAATTCCTGTTATTATCTTTAAAGACTAAATCCTAGACTTGAAAGATTCGTTTACCAGAAAATGCTCAATCTAATCTTGATTTGAGCAAAACACATGTAAACAGATTAAGTGCGAGGAATTATATTTTGCATCTGAAATTACTAACTTATTTTATCAAAATAAGTTTTCCACAGATTTATCGATTAATTAACCTGTCTATTTATCACTGCTCTGATCAAAATAGACTTTGTAAAGAATTTTAATAAATTCCTGAGATTTATTAAAAAGGCGAGAGATAAGCTTTAATCGTAACAAACTTTATTTAATTTAACCGGTAAAATATAGATTACATAATTATACAAACTATAATTACACCTTCACCCGGAGTAAATCCTCTTAGCCCAACATAATTAAAAAGACAGAATAAGAAGTAAAAGAAATCATCTGGGAAGGACAATTAATTCAGCTCCTTTTTAACTGCTAATATTTGGACAGAACCACGGTATGGAAAATGGAATGTTTTTATGGGATGAGATGAAGTGAGGATTTATGTGGAGATTATGTAGATGAGATGTATGATTTTGGAGAGAAAATGGAGATTTTATGGAGGAAAATGGCATTAGTTTGGGGGTGGAATGAGATATCATTTAATGGGGGTTATAGGTTTATTTATAGTGAAAATGGTGTAGAAATGAAGGGGGTGTCGGTGTGAATTGGTAAAATATTATTTACCAATTCACACCCATCGACATGCCTCTAAAAGCTGTCCAGATCGACATGTCCGAACATGTCGATTTTTGTACGGTCCTGCGCTGGCATGTATTGGTCCGGACCAGCTGATCCGGACACTGGTCCAGACCAACTTCAATTGCCTCTAAAATATTCGTTTTAGCTCCGATTTGATCCCCGTTTGTTGCGTTGGAATCCTCATGAGTAAATCTACTTAATTACATGGATTTTTCCTACATTGAACATATAAAATGCATTAGTTCATATCAAAACATAAATCTTAGGAAAAAACGCATAATAAGTGGGAAACATGTGCTTCAGATATTGCAATTCATAAGGTATTTAAACCCTAAAAGTCTATATGTTTTGCACTTATCAAACTTCCTCACACTTAGCTTTTGCTTGTCCTCAAGCAAAATACAGAATTAAGCTCCTGAGGAATTCCATAGAATTAAATCTTTGGGTAAAAACAAACGTAGAAGGGACTAAACATAATAACAATCCTAAGATTAACCTTTGCTCATAACTGTATGTTCCTTTCTTTTTAGTAGAAACAAGCTCTTCAAACCAAAATTTGGAGAAGTTAAATCATCAAGAATGAACACAGATTAACTCGGGATCTTTCCACCATTTCTTTCCTTAAATACCCAGAAATGACAAGGGGTGTGAAGTATTGCCTTATTCCGCAGTACCTTTCAACACCACATACTCATGATCTAAATAACCTTAAGCTCTTTTTTTTTCTTAACAAACTTTAAATAGCACTGTTTGCAAATTTATTTTAAGCCCTACAGACTTTTCTCTCCATTCATGTAGCAGTTGGGTCTTTTATCCCCGATCAAATGATCTTAGGTAAATGGGTGATGCACCCCTAGGACTTAATAACCGAATGGAAGAGGCCCGTTTCAGTTTAAACAAAAATATTAGATCAGAGGAGTACCTTGCCTTTTTCTTCCATTCCAAACTTTCCTTTCATTTCCAAAGGTACCGAGTTAAACCAGTTCAGACTTAATAATTAGCTTGCACACAAAATAATTTTTATAATGAAACCATGAAAGCTAACAATTATGAGCAAAACTAATCTTAAAGTTGCTTACCATGTTTGATTTCTCTACAAAATATTTTCACCCGTAAATCTAATGTCTATATGTATTAGATCAGCTGACACATTTTCAGGGAAAGGTCTCTACTTCCTCACACTTAAGAGGAACAATGTCCTCAATTGTTCAGTTTAAAATTTTCTAAGAAAGAAGACGTTTTAAAATGTGTCATACTCATGCAAGAAAGCGGTTATGTATAGCAATAGAGATAAATCAAATAAGAGAAGTAAAATGAACTTAACATTATTTAAATTTTGCAAAAATTAAAATAAACAACTCCCCTTATATCCTTGGATTTGAGGAAGTAGCCCTTCCTCACACTTAAGCTTTTGTCGGGGGAAACCTTCCTCACACTTGCGTTATGCAAGTGCTCAACTTTGGAGAAGGAAAGTCTTATTGCAACATTTAAAAGGAAAGATGATATTAAATAACAAAGATAGTGCGTACACTGAAACAAACAAAATAAAAGAAAACTGTCAAACGTTAGAAATACAGTAAATAAATAACAAAGCAGGAATGGGAAAAAAATAGAGAAAATAACTGTCATAGAATCACTCCGGTGGTGGGTAGTGAGCCTGCCACTGCTGGAAGTCATGGAGCATAGCCTCGTAATTATCCTGAGATCATCGTGCCTGCTCCCGAAGCTGAGTGATCTCAGCTTGGTATCTCTGCTCCAACTGTTGCTGTCTGCGCTCGATCTCAGCCTGGAAGGACTGCTCCATCTGCTGCTGTCTCTGCTCGAACTCATCCCAGGTCACATACCCGCTCCTGGGATCTGGGAATGCAGCATACTGCTGCTCCTCTACTGCAGTGGAACCAGGGACTGGCTCTGATGGTCCCTCTCCCATATCTCTCTGTCGCTTCTGAGTACGCGGACCCGCCTGCTTAACCCACTCATTTCCATCATACTCAAATCGCATCCTCTTCATGGTGCTCATGTCAATGGGTGTCCTAGAAGTGGAACGACCCTCCTCAGCTAAGTTGACTCCCTACTGCCTGAGGAAATGGCAGATCATAACAGGGAATCCCAGCCTGTGACGGTCCTTATGCTCGATGATGTAGCCCAGATGCTGATGTAAAACGTTGGGTAGATATGTGAGTGCAGCAGCTCCAGCAAAAGAGGGGTTCACGACTGCTTGGAGAAAATAGCAGTCGGTCTGGTTGAGGTCAGAAGAGCGGCGTGGCATGACATTGGCCACCAGAAGCGCGAACAGGACTCTCTCGCGAGGGTCCTGTAGAAGATCAGCAGGGATGACCTGCTTAGTCTGGTCATCTCCTCTTCGTCTGCGCGGTGCCTGACTGTAAAGTTCACTGTAATGACGATCTGCAGATTCAGAAAATCATTAAATAGCTGCATCTGATCATCATCCTCACTCATAGGAGCAGGGTAAGGAATCCCTAAATATGTGGCGATGTCCTCTGCCCGAACAATGATGTCCCTCTCTTGGACCCTGGAGTGGATGTTTCCCTTTTGGATATGGGAATTCGCATAGAAAACCCGTACCTCACGTGGGTAGAAGAACCACCCATGTCTAGTAGTTTTGCCCATCCATACGCCCCCAGAAGCTGGGGTGACCCAAGCTGGCGCTGCAGGTCCGGTGCCACTGATCGTTCAGGATCAATTTCGGACTCCAGGTTGAACCATTCTGCTGCCTGTGTAGATATAAACTCTGGTGGTGGTGCCTGACTGGAACTAGTAGCAGTGGTTTTACTCTTCTTTGAACGTCTAGTTATTTTCTTAAACATCCTGCTTAATACATATTAGCAACAAAGAAAGCAAGTAGAAAAAATAATATGAAATTCAAACAAAAGAAAGCAAGTACAAAAATAATATGAAATTCAAACAGAAATAAAACAAGTAGAAAAATAATATGAAATTCAAACATAAATAAAACAAGTAGAAAAATAATGTGAAATTCAAACATAAATAAAACAAGTAGAAAAATAATATGAAATTCAAACATAAATAAAACGAGTAGAAAAATAATATGAAATTCAAACATAAATAAATAATACCACAAATTCTACCGAAATTCGACAGAATCTCCCCTAAAAATCTTCAATTCTCCACAATTTAATTCAATCAATAATCAAGGTATAACAATACCGTTAGCACATAAATCCACTCATAACATCATACCATCATAAAATCAATAACTTATAACCACAAGGCATTATAGAATCCAAAAATCCAAATATACCCATATTATTTTCGTAATTATCATACCTTAATTTGGAATTCAATCAAAAACACCAAATTTGAGTATGATAAGTGTAGAATTTACCGTGTGGGAGTATAGTATGATTGTAGAAGAAGAAATCGATGTCAAAAACGCAAGAACGAGCTCAATAAATTCGAATTCGTCCTCCTAGGGTTCGAAAATTCAGTCCCTGATTTCTCCTTGTGTGGTTGATGGTTTGTGGATTTCTTGCTATAGAAACGTAGAGAATTCAAAACGAAGATTTCGGTACCAACCTTGCTTGATTTGGTGGAGAAATGAGTACTAGAGCAAAAGAAAGTTTGGGGGCGATTTGCCTGTTCGCTGCTCGCGTCGGTTTGGGGTGAATTTGGGAATTTCTGGCGCAGACTGATTCGGACGCCTTTTAGATCCGGAAATCGTCCTGTCCGGACCAGCGTCCGGACCAGCTGGTTCGGACAGGCCAAATCTATTTTTTTTTATTTTTTTCTTAATCTAACTAAAGAGATTATGGTAGAATAAATTCATAAAAATTAAAAACACAATAAAATAAAAAAACTTATACTAAAAATAATATTAAAAATACCTGATAAATACTGGGTTGCCTCCCAGTTAGCTGCTCTTTTTTTAACGTCCTTAGCTAGACGCCCATAATTTCATTTTGTTTGTGAGGAGTTGTGGGTTGGGGTCCCACAACTTCCTATAGTCAAGCTGCGTAGCTGCTTCAGTTTATGTTGAACTCTCCACGGGAGAGATTTCTTCTTAGATATTGTCGGTTTCGAAACAGGAGTAAAAGTGTCATGTTGTTCCTGAACAAGAGAAATTCTAAACAAGTTAGTTGAAATATCAGTAGGACAAGTATACCTCTTTAGACGTGCTCCATTAACTTTGAAAGTTTCGCCCTTGTTGTTTTGAAGTTCAAAAGCACCGTATGAGGTCACTTCAACAATACGGAAAGGACCTGCCCAATGAGATTTGAGCTTTCCAGGGAAGAGCTTCAATCTTGAATTATATAGGAGGACCATGTCACCCACTTTGAAGTCTCTCTTGTGGATCAGCTTGTCATGGAACTTCTTGGTTCGTTCCTTATAGATTTTGGCATTGTCGTAAGATTGATCCCTCAGCTCTTCTAACTCAGAGAGTTGCAACTTTCTTTTCTCACCCGCCGCAGTCATATCAAATTTAAGGACTTGATAGCCCAATAAGCCTTGTGCTCAAGCTCCACAGGAAGATGGCATGCCTTTCCATAAACCAATTTGAAAGGTGACATACCAATGGGGGTTTTATATGCTGTGCGATAGGCCCAAAGAGCATCATCCAGTTTTAACGCCCAATCTTTTCTGGAGGAGTGCACCGTCTTTTGGAGTATCCACTTCAACTCCCTATTGGACACTTCTGCTTGCCCATTCGTCTGGGGATGGTAAGCAAGGGCAACTTTGTGGTGTACCCCATACTTGGCCATTAACGCATCAATGCTTCGATTGCAGAAGTGTGTGCCTCCATCACTTATAATGGCTCTAGGGACTCCAAAGCGGGTAAAGACATGTTTCTTTAAGAATTTTACCACCGTCTTTGAATCAGCATGTTGGCACGGAATTGCTTCAACCCACTTGGATACGTAGTCCACTACCACCAAATATATTGGAATCCTTGCGAAGAGGGGAATGGTCCCATGAAATCCATTCCCTAGCAGTCAAAAAGTTCGACCTCTAAAATGCCTTGCAGGGGCATCTCATGTCGCCTGGAAGTGTTTCCCATGCGTTGACAACTATCGCAACTGGCCACAAAGGCTTGGCAATCTTTATGTAATGTGGGCCAATAAAATCCGGATTTCAAAACTTTGGTTGCCGTCCTATGAGATCCATGATGGCCTCCAGCTTCCCTTGAATGACAAAACTCAAGAACACTGGGTACTTCGTTATCTGGGAGACACCTGCGATTATACTATCTGCACAAACTCGAAAGAGAAAAGGGTCTTCCCAGATATAATGCTTAGCGTCAGATAAAAATTCTTCTTTTGGCATAGGAAAAGTCACGAGGTATAACTCCAGAAACAAGAAATTGGCTAAGTCAGCAAACCATGGCTCGTGTACCGTATTTAAAACAAAAAAGTCTCATCCGGAAAAATTCATGAATAGGTACACCATCATCAGGACTACAACCGAGAAAGATGGTCAGCCACAACATTTAATTTACCACTTTTATCCCTTACTTCTATGTCAAATTCCTGTAACAAGAGAATCCAATGAAGCAAACGTGGTTTGGCCTCTTTCTTAGTAAACAAATATTTAAGAGCGGAATGGTCAGTGTGAATAATCACTTTACTTCCCCATAATATGATCTGAATTTGTCTAGGAGAATACCACTGCTAGGAGCTCTTTCTCGGTGGTTGTGTAATTCCTTTGGGCGTTATCCAGAGTTTTGCTCGCGTAAGCAATAACTCGTAGAATCTTTTCTTTTCTTTGGCACAGAGCCGCCCCTACTGCAAAATCACTGGCATCACACATAATCTCAAAGGGTAATGACCAGTCAGGTGAAACACACAATGGGAGCAGCTACCAATTTTTGTTTTATTAAATCAAAAGTAGATACACAATCATCAGAAACAATAAATGGGGCTTCTTTCAGAAGCAAATCAGTTAATGGTTTTGCAATTTTAGAAAAATCCTGAATAAACCGTCTATAAAATCCTGCATGTCCTAAGAAAGCTCTTACTTCTTTCACACAAGTAGGTTTTGGCAATTTCTCAATTACCTCCACCTTGGCTTGATCTACCTCAATCCCCTTAGCAGATATTATGTGACCGAGCACAATCCCATCCTTGACCATGAAGTGGCACTTCTCCCAGTTGAGAACCAGATTTGTCTCCTCACATCGGCCAAGAATTAGATCAAGCTGCGCCAAACAAACATCAAAACTAGATCCATAGACAGAAAAATCATCCATGAATACCTCAATGCTTTGCTCGATGAAGTCTGCGAAGATTGCCTGCATACAACGCTGAAAGGTGGCAGGAGCATTGCACAGTCCGAAGGGCATTCTTCTATACGCAAAGGTACCATAGGGACAAGTGAAAGTTGTCTTGTCTTGGTCCTCTGGCGCTATAGGAATCTGGAAGTACCCCGAAAAACCATCTAAGAAGCAATAGTACTCCTGTCCTGCCAATCTTTCTAGCATCTGATCGATGAAAGGTAGAGGGAAATGATCCTTCCTGGTTGTGTTCAAGCGCCTATAATCTATGCACATGCGCCAACCCGTAATTTTTCTTTGAGGAACAGCCTCTCCTTTGTCATTAACCACCGCTTCGATGCCTCCCTTCTTTGGGACAACCTGTACAGGACTTACCCATGGACTGTCGGAGATAGATAAATGATGTCTGCGTCCAGGAGTTTCAGAACTTCCTTCTTAACCACCTCCTTCAGATTCGGGTTAAACGACACTGGGGCTGCCTGATAGACTTAGTTGTCCTCCATATAGATGTGGTGTGTGCAGTAGGAGGGGTCGATTCCTTAATGTCAGCAATAGTCCACCCAATCGCTGTTTTGTGTTGTCTCAGAACCTTTAGTAGCTTGTCTTCTTGCCCTGTAGTTAAAGAAGATGATACAATAACTGGAAAATTTTTATCAGCTGCTAAGAAGGCGTATTTAAGGTTTGGAGGTAACTCTTTAAGCTCGAGTTCGGGTGGTTGCTCGATGGAGGGAATCGGTTTCTTAATTTCTCTGTCAAGTCGCTCCATCGGAGGGCGATAGGCTTGATATCTGCCTTCCCTCTCTCTACCTGGGCTAACGTGGCATTGACCACTGGATCTTCAGTTTCTTTTTCCAGAGAAGCAACGAGAATATGCTCCAATGGTTCAGTTTGAGCCTTCATGCAGAAGGAAAGAGAATATACGTCTTCATCAGTGGGAGAATCACAATCTTCCTCATCATCATCAGTTAAATTGGCCATCATCAAGGGGTGAGCTTCGTTGGAGGATTTCTTCATCATTTTCCTCATGTCAAACTCAATCTTCTCATCCTCATACCGCAAGGTGATTTTACCATCATGGACATCGATGACGGCCTTGGCAGTACTCAAGAAGGGTCGACCTAGAATGAGGGGTACGTCAACATCGTCATCCATATCCAGAATGACGAAGTCGGCTGGGAAAATGAAACGTTCAATTCCGACAACTAGATCTCTGACCATCCCCATCGGTTTGACTTCCGACCTATCGGCCAACTGGAGTTTGAACGTACAGGTTGCATCTCTCCTTCTCGAACTTTTAAGAAGGTAGCGTATGGCATTATGTTGATGCTGGCCCCTAAATCGCAAAACCACTTCCACAATCTATTCCACCGATAAAGCATGGGACAACCGGTATCCTGGATCTGTCTGTTTAGGAGGTAATGCTCGAAGGAGGGCAGCAGAGCACTCCTTTGTGAGATGGACAGTCTCCTTATCGGTCTTCTTCTTTCTTTTTGTTAGGAGATCCTTTAGAAATTTTGCATAGTTGGGCATCTCCTGCAGGGCATCAATTAACGGAATGTCTAATGTCAGTTTCTTAAAAATACTAAGAAATTTTGCAAATTGTTCGTCAAGATGCTTTTTTTCATCCTGTTAGGAAATGGAAGCTCCGTATTTTTATGAGAAGAAGAAGAAGAACATCAATAGTAATTCGAGACGGAGGAGAGGGAGTAGGAAGGATAGGAGCCTGTGTCTCAGACGAAGGTGGTGGTGGAGGAGTTATGTCGTCCTCTACACGATCTTCGTTGCTCGTTTCTGTGTTCAGTTTTCCTTCCACTTCGTAAGGTGACAGCATTTACCTCTGGGGTTTCTTGGAATGTGTTGCTGTCATCTCCTTCATCTATGTGAATTGCTTTTGCATGTTCACGTGGATTTGGATTGGTTTGTGAGGGAAGTTGGCCAGATGGCCTTGTTGGGTTAGGAGTTGTTGAATCTGTGATTGTAACGCTTTCTGATCTTTCTTGAGAGTTGAGACCTCCTCTTGAGTGTCTCGAGATTTGTTCATCATGACTCTAAACATTTCTTGTATCTGACCCATCTCAGACTCTGGATTAGTTTGAGGTTGAGGTGGTCGGCTAGAAGATGCAAGGTCACTGTATGGAGGTTGTTGAAATTGCCTCTGGCCTCCTTGGAAGTTTGATTGTGGCCTGTAGTTTTGGGAAGGCTGGAGTGTTCTTGGATTCTGGATGTTGTTGGTATTACCGTATCGGAGTTTGGATGTACATTCTGCTGCCAAGGTTGTCGGAAACCTTGATTATTACTCACAAAATTTGCTTCCTCGGCTGCCTTCAACTCTTGTAACTCGGGGCATTGCTCGTAGTCGTGTGGCCCGCCGCATTGCGTGCAAGAAGCATCAGGAGTTGATAGGGATAGAGGAGCATAGCCTGGGGGTTTGTAGATGATCGAGAAATCATCGACTTTGCTTGGTGGGAGTAGGAATTCATGCTCATCTGCTCAACTACTTTCTGCAGGGTGCTTACTTTTGTTGCCTGCTGGGCATTGCTCTCCATGAGTTGCTCATGGCTTTTCATCAGCTGGTCAAATTTGTTGTCACTTTCCCCTACTTGGTATAAACCTGGAGTGCCGCCTCTTGATCCGCCCGAGGCCCAGTCTCTGATCTCTTCACAGAGAGACTCTATGCTATTCAGAAACTGTTTTCCTGGCTTTTTCAGAATGTCAGCCCCTAAAGAGGATAGTACCATTGTTTACATGGACCGATTAAGCCTTTGTAAAACAATTGTGATACTTGTTCTTTCGTCAGACCATGGTGGGGACAAGTAAGTAGAGTCCTTTGAAACGGTCCCAAGTTTCACAGATGTTTTCCGACCCTGGCTGTCTGAAATTGTAAATTTCAGCAATCATTTCCAACGTTTGGCTTGGGGGCAGGAATTTGTCGTAGAACTTGGTGGCCATTTCATCCCAAGTACCAATGGTACTTGGTGTAAGGCTGTGATACCATTTACTTGCGTTTCCCGTCAGACTGTGAGGGAATAATGAAGCCATGCGTACTGGAGTACTGCGTCGGTTGCAGTCAGACTGTTGGCATGCTGCAGAAACTTAGTGACATGCAACAGGCTTCGTCAGGATTGGAGCCATCGAATACCCAACTCCTTTACACATCGGATCTGATGATATGGCTTAAGCTTCTGCCACTCATCGTATTCGGATGAAGTAAGGTGGGGAAGGATGATGGCGGGCTGTTGACCTTGGTTGGATGGCCTGTTGATGTTTCGGACTGTAGCTGGAGTTGATGACATATCTGCTTCCTGGTTTGATTCTATCTCTGTGGTGGTTATGTTTTGTTGAGTTCGTCTCTGCCTCAAAGTGCGCAGAAAGGTTCTCTCGATCTCAAGTATGTAGCTACCTGAATGATTGTTAAAATCGTCCGGAAGGCTGTGTGATCGAGTAACAGGCATTCACCACTCAAAACAGAAAAAAGAAACTCGTGATGTGAATAAATAAAAAATAGAAAGAAATAATGAGGGGGAATTTAAGCAACTGAAAAGAAACAATTCAATAGAATAAATTAAGAACTTTTTTTTAACAAGAGAAAATAAACCGAAAATAAATAAACATAAAAGAAATAAAATAAAAGCAGTGTAAGTAAATAATAAATTAAAATAAAGAAAAAGGGCAGAATTTAAATGACAGTAATTTAAATTACAGAAAATAAAGAACTGGAATTTAAATGACAGAATTTAAATGTTAGAAATTAGATGACAAGAATTTAAATGTTAGTAATTAGTTGACAGAATTGAATTACTGAATTTAAATGCTGGAATTAAATGACAAGGGAAATTAAATACCGGAATTTAGATGACAGGAAATTTAAATGTTAGTAATTAGTATGACATATTTAAATGAAGAAAATTAAATGTTAGAAATTAGTGTACTGAAATTAAATAACTGGAAAGTAAATGACAGAAAATTAAATGACTGAAAATAAATAACTGTAATTAATACGGTATTTAAATTGCTGGAATTTAAATGACAGAAATTAATAGAAATAAAATAAACAACAACATAATAGTATAAACAAAATATTAACAGAATAAAGAAAACAAATATTATAGAAACAAATATTATAATATAACTGGTGAATTATCCGGGGCTTAGGGACTAGAATAAATCAAGTCCCCGGCAACGGCGCCATTTTGTAGACGGAAAATGAGAGAGGTTGGAACTGGTGTATTTTAAACAATAGAGAAGAATTAATAACTCAAATATCCTTCGGCTGCAAACAAACCGGTCGCAGTAGTATAGAAGACAGAAGCGGCCGGGTCAAACGTGGACTTATAGCGAAATAATATAGAACCTAAGCTTGTTGTTTCACAAAAGGGGGGATAATTGACTTGTTTTGTAAAAGTAAAACAACAGATTAAATTACTAACTGAGTGGAAGAATATATTAAACGGGACTCCGGGTTCAGGTTTATATAATCTGACTAATTATGCTAACTCTACCGGTTAATTATAATAGTTTGGCAAAATTCATGTTATTATCTTTAAAGACTAAATCCTAGACTTGAAAGATTCGTTTACCAGAAAATGCTCAATCTAATCTTGATTTGAGCAAAACACATGTAAACAGATTAAGTGCAAGGAATTATATTTTGCATCTGAAATTACTAACTTATTTTATCAAAATAAGTTTTCCACAGATTTATCGATTAATTAACCTGTCTATTTATCACTGCTCTGATCAAAATAGACTTTGTAAAGCATTTTAATAAATTCATGAGATTTATTAAAAAGGCGAGAGATAAGCTTTAATCGTAACAAACTTTATTTAATTTAACCGGTAAAAATATAGATTACATAATTATACAAACTATAATTACACCTTCACCCGGAGTAAATCCTCTTAGCCCAACATAATTAAAAAGACAGAATAAGAAGTAAAAGAAATCATCTGGGAAGGACAATTAATTCAGCTCCTTTTTAACTGCTAATATTTGGACAGAGGTTGGACAGAACAACGGTATGGAAAATGGAATGTTTTTATGGGATGAGATGAAGTGAGGATTTATGTGGAGATTATGTAGATGAGATGTATGATTTTTGGAGAGAAAATGGAGATTTTATGGAGGAAAAATGGCATTAGTTTGGGGGTGGAATGAGATATCATTTAATGGGGGGTTATAGGTTTATTTATAGTGAAAATGGGGTAGAAATGAAGGGGGTGTCGGTGTGAATTGGTAAAATATTATTTACCAATTCACACCCATCGACATGCCTCTGAAAGCTGTCCAGATCGACATGTCCGGACCAGACTGGTCCGGACATGTCGATTTTTGTACGGTCCTGCGCTGGCATGTATTGGTCCGGACTAGCTGATCCGGACACTGGTCCGGACCAACTTCAATTGCCTCTAAAATATTCGTTTTAGCTTTGATTTGATCCCCGTTTGTTGCGTTGGAATCCTCATGAGTAAATATACTTAATTACATGGATTTTTCCTACATTGAACATATAAAATGCATTAGTTCATATCAAAACATAAATCTTAGGAAAAACGCATAATAAGTGGGAAACATGTGCTTCAGATATTGCAATTCATAAGGTATTTAAACCCTAAAAGTCTATATGTTTTGCACTTATCATACGACATCTTCAGAAAATAAACATACAATATAAAATGAACATATAATGGACATATCATTCGTACCATGTCATAAAAAGAATAGGTAAGGATCATAACATAAAATTTTATAATAATCAAAGAAAATACAAATACATAACAATCAGGGGGTACAAATATATATCAATCATAGATAAATTCAACAGTGCCATAAAATTTACAAAAACTTGATAATAAGGTGCTGAATTCTTTGAATGTGGTGTGTGCAAACAGAAACAAATGTTTGGAATTGTTATTGGATGAATACCCTTGAGTGGTTTGATTGTGTGATAAACATTTTAAAGCTTTTAGTACAACTTGATATTTAGTTTACCCACACACCGGAAGGGGGTGTGAGTAGTTGGTAGATAAATCTTAAACTTCGGGACGAAGTTCTCTTTTAAGGTAGGGAGAGGGGGGGGGGGGGGGTAGAGCATAATCTTTCTTCGTTACCTCATCCAGATTATGCCCTGTTGCGTGATTAGCAGAGTGAGAGGTGTATGTATGTACTTGGTTTTTACATTATAAAGTATATTTTTCATTTTTTTACTATTTTATAAAACTTGTCATTTTTAAAATTTGAGTACATATATAAAATTGAAAATAAAATTCTTTTAAAATAAAGTTGAGCGGTGTACCTCCATTTTCAATTTTTTATTCACAAGTTTCGACAATCTTCACTTCTTTTATTATTGTGGGCTAAATGAATTAGCAGTTCATCTATATACTTATAAGCTAATAATTTATTTTTATATACATATTTGTTATTTTAATCTCTATGTTACAATAATTTTTATTTTTAATAAACTGATAACCTATGATAGAAATTTAATAAAAATAAGTATAAGATTTTCTTTTATATTCACATATCAATACGTATATGAAGTAATTAAGTTTTGTTGAAAACTATTTAATTTTAAAAATAATAATTAAATTAAACCTCTACTTTATAATTAGAAAACAAGGAAAATTTAAATACTTGAAACACTGATTAATTTATTTGTAATAAAAAACAAAATACAATGTGTACTCGTCGTATGATATTACACTGCACATAAGCCGCTGTATATTGTGACACGGTGCATTAAGGAGGAGCATAGCCTCATTCATTCGAGGTGACGTCATACGAATGATTGAGTTCTCACAGTGTGAAAAATGAGGAACATCAAATTTCTTTACAACATGTCGTTTGAGTTAGTGCAGCACTCCCGCAGGTCCAGTACTGAAGCACCCCAGCCGCTGCCTGGAAGTAGAACAATCGAAATGAAAATCAATGAGTTTATCTTTCTTAAAAAGATATACTTGCTCATTGGAGAAAAAAGAGTTGCCTTCATATGGTTGTACTTGTACGCACATCTGGTCAATTCACTGCACCAGCCAGTAGAATCAAGGTCTAACTTTGGTAAACAAGTAAAAGAGGAAGCTTGCCAGGATCAGGAACTTCTTAATTGAATAGATTTATTAACTCAAATTGTGGAAAATACAGGTAATGGGGGAGGTGTGCAGGGCTTGATTGAATGTTATTTGCAGACGTTCCAACGTTGAGCAGAAATTTTTTCAAGAACAGTCTATCAGTAAAACAGAAAGATGGAAGGAAAAAAAATCAAACCACTGCGTTTTGGTAAGTTTTTTTAGATAATTGAGGCTTTCTCCAATTTATTAATGGAAAACACGGGACCTGACAAAAGTCAGTCGGGTGAGCAAGAACGGGCCTCATTAAAACCTCTTTAGGCAAAACCTAGTGGGAAAAGGCCTAAGGAGGAAAAAGAGTACCCAGCCCAACCCCCATGTTATGAAACGATGTTACAAATCCACCACCTAGGCTCTGGACGTTGCACTAAACACCAGAGTGCAATACCCTAAACACATAAAGACTAAATCAGACAAACACATCACTCCTAAGCATACCTCCGATTCCAAAAAAACTATTATACCAAAGTATCCAAACCCCATAATTTGAACAATGCCCTTCCACTCCATTTATACTGCATCTCATGTGCCGACTGGTGAGGCAAAAAGTGTTGAGCTTTGAGAATGGCGAGAACTTTACAGAGGAAGAAGAAGGACAATTTGTTTCTATTATTGATTTAGAGAGAAAGAGGACTCTCTGTATATTTGTTGCAGTGCATTATATCGCTACAGTGTGGTACCACTGGTATTATATATGAGACTTATATAGAGAGGGATAACAGAAAGAATATAGTGTGGACCAAATATATATATACAAATATAATACTATAATCCTAATACCCCCCCCCCTCAAGATGTAAAACCATGGAGGTTTTATGTCTTGCTGTTGACGCCATGTGGTACAGTGTCCATGCCCATCTTTGGTAGAGTGGTTCTGTATACTTTGCCAGTGAGTGGTTTAGTGAGCATGTCAGCCAGCTGGTGAGAACTGGGAATATACTGAATCTGGATCAGGCCTGATTGTAGTTGGTTGCGGACATAATGACAGTCCAGCTCTATATGCTTTGTTCGTTCGTGGGCGACGGGGTTCTTGGCAATGTGAATAGCAGAAATGTTGTCGCAGTGCAGCGGAACCGGTGCTATGCTATGTCTGGCACATCTAACTCATGCAGTAGCCGTGTGAGCCAGCTCAACTCACTGATGGTTTGCCTATTGAGCGGTATTCAGCTTCTGCCGAGGAGAGTGCAACTGCTCCTTGCTTTTTGGATTTCCAACTGAGAGGAGGCCTCCAAGAAGGATGTAATACCCTGATATAGATTTCCTGCTAATGGGACATGAAGCCCAATCAGAGTCGCAAAAGGCTAACAGGTTATAACAATCTGATTTATTAAAACAAATACCAAAACCAATAGTGCCTTTCAGATAAGTAAGAGTATGATAAGCAGCAGATAGGTGAATGTATGTGGGTTGCTGTAAGAACTTGCTTAAGTGCTGTACAGTATAAGATAAATTTGGCCGGGTATTTGTCAAAAAATTTAACTTCCCTATTATCTTGCGGTACTCCGTGGGATCTGCTAGCAGCTGCCCTGTGTCTTTGTTGAGCTTCTGATTCATCTGCAAGGGAGAACTGACGCACGACAATCTAGCATATTATATTCAGTCAAGATATCCAAGATATATTTTATTTGTGACATAATCAACTTGTCTTCTGTTTCTGTGAATTCCATGCCAAGGAAGAAGTTGATTCTGCCTAGGTCTTTTATTTTGAAGTTGTTATTTAGTTTCTGTTTCAGATTCTGTATTTCGTTTTTGTCAATTCCAATTACTAAAATGTCATCAATGTAAATACCAAGGAAGGTGGTTTTTCCATTTGTTTTCTTAGAGAAGAGAGAGTAGTCATTTTTGGATTGTTGATAGCCAAGATGTTTCAGATAAGTAGCCAATTTATCTTACCATTGCCTAGAGGCTTGCTTGAGACCATACAAAGATTTGTGTAATTTACAAATGAAATACCCCTAAATTAATTTAAATTAATTTAGGGGATTTCTTTTGTTAAACCTTAATTAATACTATTTAATATTAAAGTATTGTATAGAATTATGAATATTAATATTATGTGAAATTATGGAAATTAATTTAGGGGATTTCTTCTATTTAACCCTAAAGAATACTATTAAGTATTAAATATTATTATATTATTATATAAGTATAAAACACTCCAAGTATATTATAAAGATTTTAGAAATAATTTGGACATTAATTTGACTCATAAAAGTCAAAATAAAATTATGGAAACCATAAAGCTTCTTAAGCCTTGCTAGGGTTGACTTTTTGAGAATGGTCAAACCAGCCCATGAAACCTATACCAATAAAAAGGTTATGAAAAACCAAGAAGATTGATAAAAAGAACGTCAAAAACGGATCATCCTAGCCAAAGTTATGATAAAATGAAGTTTAGAGCCAAATTTTGAAAAGATGCTGATGTGGCATGGCTGCTGACTCACCTGCGCGCCTCGGGATGCGTGCCTCAGCAGTTAGTCATTTTATCTCCACAATTTTCGCTAACTTCCGCCAGATATTGGCCTAACTTGTGACATCTATATCTCTTCTCGTCTTTGAGAATTTTTGAGTGCCGTCTTTTGCATTCTCTTCTCTTTTAACCTAGTTTAAACCATCTATCAAGTTAAACCTAATTCGCCTCACAAAAAAAATTTATGCCGTCTCAAATTGCCTCCTCAGCCTGATGAACCCAGAAATCCATATTTGTCAGGTAAACGTCTGATTTTGTGCTAGCCATAACTCTCTCGTTCTTGAGCCAAATCCGTTGTTCCATAGCTCATTTTAAAGCTATTTAATTCTTCTTCAACTTCTATTTAGACATCTAAGTCTGAATCACTACCAATTGGTACAGAAAATCGTCTAAAGTTCGTCACCTGATTCAGTTCGTGAGTTTTCTGCCCAGAATTTCCAGAAACGAATGGTAATCCCGATTTTTGTCATTATCATAACTTTCTCGTCCTTGTACTAAAATTCATGCACAATATCTCTTTGGAAAGATCTTTAACTCCTCTAAAACTTTCCTTTTACACCCAAGGCTAATTCTCAATCGGGTGAAAGATAAAGGCATCAAAAGTTGCCTCCCCGAGTTCTGGAAACCCAGAAATCCGGAAATTTCAGTTGAACAGGTAAACTTCGTCCTATCATATTCTTCATCCGTGGCTGAAAATTCTTGTTATATAGCGTGTTATAAAGATCTCTGATTCCTCTACAATTCTTATGAAGGAACCTCAAGCTAGTTCTCTATCATTTGGAAGATATAAGTGACTAAAGTTCCCCACTTGGTCAGCACATAAAATCATAGTTTTCCAGAAAAACGAATTTGATTCTCCTCAGTTGGCGCATCTCCGGTATGATTCCGACCAAATTCCACCATCTGTGATGTTCGTTTTTGCATTTCCGTTCATTCCCCTCTATCAATTTAACCAATTACGTTCTACAAGGATAATTTGTCAATTCGAATTCGAAACCTGAAAAAAAAACCTAACTTTCGAACCCAGAATCGAATTTGTAGAATACTGCATTATAGGTGGCGAAATTGGTATCAATAGAACCGCAATTAAATTTTGGATTCAATGAAACAAAAATCAGTCTATTTGGTTCTGTGAGTTGAGAGAAATTTACAAATTAGTACTCGAGTCGTGGTTTGGGGTTGCTGAAGAACTCGTGCGATGTCAGCCGTCCGATTGTAGTTAAAAGGAACGGACGGCCGAGATTAGAACTGGGGAGTTTGAGTTGGTTATGAATTATAATATTTCCAGAATTAATCCCTAACTTGTTGAATTAATTTAAATACCTTTCCGAATGTATTTTGACTTGAAATTTTAACCATAGATTCCTTATAAAATATAGTTTATTTTGATGTAAATTAATATGGTTTTGGAGTTTTTAAACGTAAGTTATGATTTTTGCAAGTTACGGGTATTATGGAATTATTTGGTTAAATAAAAAAGATATTTTTATGAAATAAAAATTTTATAATATGTATAAAATGTTATAGCTACTATATACTTAATTTGGGAATTTTGGACAATGGTAAATGGGTTTAGAAATTGTGTTTATGAATTTTTCATAAGAATAACTTATAATATAGGGTTTTTAATGTAACAAAAATTAAAGTATAGTTTATTAATAAACTTTTTAGGTTGGGAAATAATGAAAAGATTAAACTAACATTTAGTAACAGTATGTTTTTATAAATATTTTGGAATTAACTTTTAAGTGAAGTAAAAAAAATTATTTACATATATATAATTATATATATATATATACTTATATGAGAGAAATAAAAATAGAAACTGATGTTAGATCAAGGAACTAAACTAATCTACATTTAATTATTATATAATATGGAAGTTAACATTCTTAATTAAAACTAAGGAAAATATATATATTTACACATATATAAAAGGGAATTAAATAGTAACTTAGGTTAAATCACGGGATTAAATTAATCTTCATTTATATTAACTATATAGAATTGAAGTTAATATACTTAACTTGGAATAACAAAATACCTTATTTATAAACCATATATTGGAAATAGATATGTGTAAAAGTTAATATAAATAATTAAATGCAATAAAACTACATAAAGAATGTCTTGAATAAATATATATATATATATATATATATATATACACTAAACATAAATAAAAGAAATAAAATACCTAAAGAAAATATAATATGAAGGAATTAATGAGATAAACTAAACCTCTACATAATACTAATAAAAGAATATTATATGAGGCGGTATTAGATTATGAGTATTAAACTTAAAGAGTTATCTTTGAATTTCTAAGATTTATATAAACCGTATTAAAATACATGTGTAGTATTAGTCAACGACCATAATGTAAGTCTATAATTGGGTAAAGTAATTAATAAGTTAACACTTAGGAAAATTTGTAATTAGAGTTCACAAAATGTTACACAAATAGATCTTATAACATAATCAATAATAAAGTAAATGAAATAATTTTATCTAGATGTGAAGTGGATTTATAAGTCTAGATTTAATCATCTCATAACATATATAGTATTGAATAATGGCTTAATGTTTTAAGATAAAATCAATAAAAGGATTGTGATGTAAACTATATTAAACTATGATTAGGGAATTAATCTAGATAATAATCTTTAAGTTTCTTAGAAGTAGATGAGCCACATAAAATACATTTATAACATTAACTGCCCATATTTAGAATGTGAGTTTATAAATAAGTGTTGTGGTTAATAGCTGGAACTTGTAAAAAGGTTTGTATATATAAATTAGATATTTAAAACTTTAACCTTTAATCAGACGGAACTGAGTTACATAAGATATTATATTGATATACTTTACGGTAATGGGAAATATTGATATGTTATTTGAATATAAAATATGAGAATTTTCAGAATAGAAGGTCTTATTAAATAGTTGGCAATTTCACTTATGAATGGGGATTTAATTCTTGGATAAATTTTACCTTATGTTGTTAAGATATAATGTTTATCCTAAAACATAATAAAGGAAAATAATTTATTACGTTACTCCTTTGAAACCTTAGGTTTTGTAAATAATTTAAAACGTATTTAAGACTTAAGTTTATTGAGGTTTAGTATAAAAGGATTATACCTAGTCTAGGGAGGGAATGTGTGTAAAAATAAAACATTTAGGAAATTAAATGTAAGCAAGGATACATAAAAGGTTATCTTAAAACACCTTATTATATAGTTAATGATAAAGTAAATAAATATCTTGTGAATACTAAATGTAAGAGTTCGATAGGTCTAAGTTAATAATAATATAGTTATTTCAATATGAGAGGTAATTCAACATCTTATGACAGGATTATTAGACGGTTATGATAGAGAGTCATTCTGAACTAAGGATATGATAATTGAGTTTAGTGGCTCAATTAAGTTATAATAAAATGTATCTACAACACTTCCAATATACAAGATGTAGATCTTAATTAAGTTAAGGGAAAAACTTAATCATGATGGATTATTGGTAATATTGATTAAAAGTACATAATCATTCTAAGATAAACCTATTATAGGTCATAAGACGATGTTTATTCTAAAGTAAGAGTAAAAGTATTGAGCTTAAGAATTGTTATTGGAATTCTAAGATTGTTTGATTAACATATAATGCACTTATGTTATAAAGGTCTTAAATGTCGGAATTATGGTTAAGTATGGGTAAAGTGGATAAGAGTGGAACAATTAACAAGTGTTAATAAAATACATTCCTTGGTCTTACAACCTTGAGTTATACTACATTCTAAGACAAGTCAAAGGTTATACATAACATTTAAGTGAGGGCTTAAAAGACAATTGAGACTTAGAAATAAGAGTGAGGAGTTTATTTAAGCTTAACATAGGCTACAAGTGATTGATGATAGACTACCTTTAATATTCTTCAGAGTACTGTTGATTGTTTGCGCAAGTTGACTAGAACTGCTATAGCGTTACCCAGGTACGATTTCTCGTACTCTTATGCTTTGCTAACAAGACTTATGGGATGTTTGTGACAAACACTAATTGAGCTTAAATGGATTTCTAAAAGGAAATTGTTGTGTGACTAACTCAGCTTATGTGACTAACTGAGCCTTGAATGTGAAACTTACATGGGTATTGGTTCCTTCTATTTGGTTGTTCCATTAGACGTTAACTGCTTAGGGTTTACGCTTCTGCACTCTGTAGGACTGAGTGTTTTGGTATTGCTCTGGGCAGTTAGTGAGTGATAGTGGAATATGGAGAAGGACAATCTTGGTAATTCTTCTTTTGACTCTGGATATCGTTTCATCCATGAGCTGGGTCTTGTTGTTTCGACGTGCGTGCGTCTTCAATGGTAACAGTGAGGGGCTGTATATCCCCTGTCACAAAAGGGACGTAGTAAACAGTGAGGGGCTGTATATCCCATGTCCTAAAAGGACGTACTTGGCGGTGGGGGTCATCTCTCCCAATTGGTTTATTCCACTCTTGAGTATTTTTGTCTATGGGGATCAGCTTTCTGAAATGGTGGAGACATAAACTGTCTACCACGGTTATGGGTATTCATATCATTCCTAGTCCTTTGTGACTACCTGAGTCATTCTCTTCCTAACCATAATTGGTTCTAACATCAATAATGGATGCTTACTAACTATATGGTGTGACTTCTTAAGTGGTTGACTTGGTTCTTAAGTTCTTTGTCTCTATCCTTACCTTGTTCTCTCTTCTCTATGATTGATTGTTTTGAAGTGCCTCTTTCCCTGTTTTACTTTCAAGAGTTTGATTTCAAGTTACTGTTTTATTTTGAAGAGTTATGTTTTAAATATTGTTTTGGAGAATTGTACCAGTTCCATTCCAGGGATTTGACTCACCCCTCTCGGGGTGGGCTGCTTGGTTTCATCTTGCAGGTACGAAATTGTTTATACAGGTGGCCACGAAGAGCTTGAGTGTTTGGGATGGGAATTAGGAACTGTGGAGAGTTATTCTGTTTTACGTTCAGTTTTGTTTACGTTGTTTTCGTGAGTTCAGACCGTAACTTAGATAATTGTAATGGTTGTAATTGGTGAGGTTGGTACCGGGTGTTTGGAACCCGATGGTCTGTAATCGCCTTAGTATTTTAATTCTGCTGCTGTAAATACGTTAAATAGGGGCGTTACAACAAACTTTGTTGGTTCCAACTACATCTAGGCACTATGGTATAGACATATAGATGTCTTCTTTTAGTTCACCATGCAAGAAAGCATTGTTGACGTCTAGTTGGTCTATGATCCATCCCTTTTAATCCCAAGAATAATTAAGGCTCTAACGGTAGTAATCTTGATGACCGGAGAAAAAGTCTTTTCATAATCTAAGCCATACCTTTGTGTAAACCCCCTAACAACTAGTCTGGCTTTAAACCTTTTTAAACTGCCGTCAGCCTTTAACTTGGTTCTATAAACCCATTTGCAGCTAATAGGTTTCTTTCCTCTAGGCAGCTCAACTATTGACCATGTTTTGTTGTCCTTTAGGGCTTGGAATTCTTCTTGCATGGCATGAACCCATCTTGGGTCTTTGCTGGCTTGGCTGTATGTGTGTGGTTCTTGTAGAGAGAGAACTTGTGTCAGGAATTTGTTTGAGGAAGAAGAGAGAGAGAATATGAAGTGAGACTAGTGCTTGGGATAATGCTTGTGAGGGTTTCTAGAGGAAGAAGATTAGTTTCTTTTTGTTGCTGGGGGTGTAATCTGTTACACAGAATTTCAGAGAAGTGATCAATTTTGTTGTGTCAAGAGTGCAGAGATGTAATCTGCCAATTTGGCTGGAGCCTTGTGGGTTCTGGATGACCGTCTTAGACCTTGATAATTCTCAGAATTTTGATCAAGTGGTTCAGATGTGTGTGGGAGGTTATTGTTGTTGTCCAGGGGCTGTAGGATAGAATCTGCAAGTGGTTCAGATGTGTGTGGGAGGTTGTTGTTGTCGTCCAAGGGTTGTAGTAAAGGATCTGCTATGGTTTGTGGATGAATGGTGTGATCATCTGTGGCATCAGTTTGGTTTGGTTGGTTTTTGGTGTTTCTCTTGGTGAAGTGCGTATGGATGGAGGATTCTGAGTGTTGTGTATGTGATGATGAGTGTGAGTGTGAGTGGGTAAGGACTCATAGAGGAAGTCAAGGTTTTCTGTTTCTTGTGAGACTTCAGTTTCAGGATGTTTTTCCTTTAAGAGATTGTTCCATTCTTTGTCAAGGATAGGGTAAATGTCCTCAAAGAATGTGACATCTCTGCTGGTCCTTATATCTTGTGCTTCTAGATCAAGAACTATGAAACCTTTAGAATTCTTAGAGTCTCTAAGTATACAGAGGGTGTGGATCTAGAGCTTAACTTACTCCTATGAGGACTTATGTTAGTGACATAACACAAGCACCCAAAGTTTTTAATCTGATCATAGTTTGGAGGGTGACCATAAAGTTTTTGGAAAGGGGAAATGTCACCTATGGCCCTAGAAGGAGTTCTATTGACAATAAAGGCCGAGTGTTCTAAAGAATAACCCCAAAACTTAGGTTCCAGACAGATTGGAATAAAAAAGATCTCGTGACTTGCATTATATGCCCCTGTTTTCTTTCTACAATCCCGTTTTGTTGGGGTGTATATGGACAACTTGTTTGGTGAACAATCCTTTTGACTTAAAGAAATTAACCCCCTCTTGTGACTTTCCTAGCTCTTTGGCATTGTCAGTTCTAAGAGTTTTGATTTGTGTTCCAAATTGGTTCTCTACAAGGTAAACAAATTCCTTTATGGTACTCATTCCCTCAGATTTTGATTTGAGCAGTTTAACCCAAGTATATCTAGAATAATCGTCAACAAGAGTTATAAAGTATTTATGTCCTCTTATTGTTTGAACTCTAATGGGCCCACATATCTCTATATGAACAAGGTCAAAGGGGTTTTTGCTAACTGTCTCAGAATGACCAAATTTTAGTCTCTTTCCATTTGCCTTGAAACAAACAGTGTAGGGAACAACATCAGGACAATTCAGATTCTTTCCAATTCTCATAGATTTCAGTTTACTTGGAGAAACATGACCGAGTTTACAGTGCCATAGCAAAAAATCTCTACTAGAACCCACATTTGTCACAGTACAGACAGATTCAGAAACTACATTTACAGAGAACTTCTCACTTGGTTCAAAAATGTTTTAAGAGCAATTACATTCAGGAAGTATAAGCCAAAACTTTGAAAGACAATTTCTGCTTGCAAATGACTGATGTTATCCTGCAGAATACAACAACTATCTGTGAATATAGCAACCATATTCAATGCCACAGTCAGTTTGCTTACTGATATTAAGTTAAACTTAAAATTATGCACAAGCAGCCTTTCATCCAAGGTCACACCATCACAGATATGTATTTTTCCAGTTTTATTGGCAATTTGGGTTTTACCATTTGACAAAGTAATGGGTTCTGTTAATATCTAAGTAACTAATCTCCCTAAATAATTTTTTATCACCAGTGACATGCTCAGATGCGCCACTATCAAGAATCCACAGAGGAGAAAGTGGGGATAAGTAGATCATAAGTCCCAAACTTTGCGGAATTTTCTTTTGAGAGAATGTTCCTTTGTTCCATGTACTTAGCTAGCTGGTCAATCTGCTCAATAGTGAAACCCGCAATAGGTGAGGATTGTGACTTGTTTTCGTCTTTCATTGGGCTTCGTTCGAGTATGGGACCGGCTATGGCTTGATTTCTTGATTGTGGTTGCTGTTGTCTTTCTGGAAACCCTACAATCCACCAACATTCTGCTCGAGAGTGACCTAGCTTTGCACAGTTGGAACACTTGATCTGATTTTGTTGATTCTTTCGTCCCAAATTCGAACTTTGAGTCATTCCCTTCTTGAATGAAGGTTTTCCAGTAACTTTCCTGCTATTAACTTGGGTTTTAGTCGCAAGAGTGATGGCGTCGTCGGGATCTTGATTTTTTGAATTTTGCCATTACTTTTGGTCTTGAGAGATGATGAGGGAATAGGCTCGTTCTAGGTCAGGAAGGGGATTCATGAGTAAAATTGTTCCTTTCGCGTGTTTGAAGTCTTCATTTAGACCATCGAGAAATTTCATGAGTTGATCTTCTTCCTTGTTGCTTTGAACAGCCTTGTCCGCGCCGCACGTACAACCACAGGTACAGTTAGGGGTTTTTCTTGCTGAATCCAAACGGTCCCAAAGTTTCTTCAACTTGGAAAAATACGAACTTATGTTTCTCCTCCCTGTTGCAATAGATTTATCTCCTTCTGAATGGCATATATTTCTGGTCTGTTGGTCAGCTCATATCGTTTTAGCAAGGCAAACCACATACGGTGCGCGGGGTGGGCAGTAGACGACACTCTCGGCAATTTCCTTGTCCAGAGAGTTCAAGATCCACGCCATTGTGGTGTGATTGCACCGCTCCCATGTTTGATAGCGTTCGAAGGAGAAATCCGGCTCTTCGACTTGTCCGTAACCAAGCCGTATTTGTTTTTGGCCTTCAAGACGATGGTCACCGCTCTCTTCCAGGAAGCGAAGTTGTCGCCCTCCTTGAATTTCACCCTAAAATTAATTGAGGTATTCTCCGACGGTGAAGAAATAATGGATCATTTAGGTCATTCTGGCTAATTTGGGTTTCATCTTCAATCTCTGACTGTCATTCTTGCCGTGCATTTTCTTCTTCTTCTGGGTTTCAATTTGTTTCTGATTCATCGTCAGCCATGGTTGCGAATCTTGCTTCTCTTGCTCAATCTTTCTCTGATACCATGTTGAGCTTTGAGAATGGCGAGAACTTTATAGAGGAAGAAGAAGGACAGTTGTTTCTTTTATTGATTTAGAGAGAAAGAGGACTCTCTGTATATTTGTTACAGTGCATTATATCGCTACAGTGTGGTACCACTGGTATTATATATGAGACTTATACAGAGAGGGATAACGGAAAGAATATAGTATGGAACAAATATATATATACAAATATAATACTATAATCCTAATAGACACTCCAAACCTCCTATATCTTCTTTCGCAATCCTCTACCGTGTCAAAAATTGGCTAGCTTAACCCCAGAAACACGGGACATTCATGAATGCAGACCCATTGTTTATGATCCACCACCCCTATCACGGATTGCTACCAATTTTTCATATCTTCCCTCGTCTCCTTAGATTAATCCTGGAACCTGACACCATCTACTTTACTCAGCTACAAAACTGAGAATGGATTTGGTCGATGATGTTTACCTTGGTGGGACTGGATTTGGAACTTGGCATCCCAGCTTCAGTAGTAAATCAATGCACTCTTCTACTTCCGATTCAACGTTTATGATTTTCCTCATCTCGTTCCTTGCTGGTGCTCTTTTCCGTTGTATCGACGATGACGGGGTGTTGTGGAAGAGTTCTACACATAAACTTATACCTTATTGTTCTAGCGAGCACTTCTCAGGGGTATTCATAGTCAATTGCCTTATACACCCAAATTACCGTCTGTCTTCTGCCCCGACAACTCAGCGCCCCTCTGCATGGGGTTACGAGTCACCTCGGGATCCATCCATTAATACCGTTACTAGCAATCACCCAGTTCTCAATCTCTGTATCGGTGGAGATTAAATTCACCGCATTAGAATTATGCTGGGGCAACCTAGACATTGTCGAGCCTTTTTACGTCTCTTCAAGTATTATCTAGTTCTGTCGAGTCTCGAAGTTTGTGTCCCTATCTAATATTTCTGTTGCACTAGTGCCATTCCCAGTGCTATTGTTCAGCGCCTGGCATGGAGACTCTTGGAAAATTGAGTCTGGAATAATAACAAATTCCTCCTCATTCTCTTCATGTGCCTGACGCGCCTGAGTAAAACAAATACCTACACCATTATTGCTTTTGTCTTCTACCACATCTCTCATTTGCTCGCAGAGGAGTAGCCCTGGACTGTCGATTTGGTTGGAGGGAAAAACTGAACGCGAGTGGAGTACGCCCATATCCCCATGCTCCACGTAAGTCATTATTTCCTCGCATAGAGCACAATGTCTGGCATCGACTCGGTCCTCGCCTCTCCCTCCAGACCGTAGTCCCTTGGGAACAATGCATCATCATTGTGTTTTGAGGAATTGTCTGGACACAACACTTGTGTCAAGCCATGCACAATCGGTTGCCTACCACCAAAATTTGACGCTTCTAGAGAGTCACAATGACCACCAGCCACTGATTGGGTAGCACTACCTTGTGAATGTCCCAGACAGAACAACTCTCCTCCACCTTGGAAAATTCCTCCCAAATCCCTTGGGTTGGTCAACAATATTATTTTGTTGACTTTTAACATTATTTGCTTCAGAGACTGCCATTTGGATAATACTATCAGCACGATCGGCGTGTTATCTCTGGCCATCATGTTACTGACCTCTACTATGCTCACTGGAAAGTTAACACCATCAACTTTAACCATTATTTTCCTAGTTGATCAGTTGTAGTGTAGTGGTTTCGATCTGGAGACGAATCTCAGCATTTTCCATAAAGTGATTCTCATCTTCTTCAATTCTTATAACTTCACCTACTGTCCGCGCAATCTTGCGTACATTTCCTTATTCCATGCATGCAAGGGGATGCCACGTAAACCACCCCTGTTCTACGTTTCTTCACTTGGTCATCTATGGTCCAACGCCCAATTTGCAATCCTTCGTACTCCCGGTCTCAGATTGGCCCAGTCTACTATCTCTTGAGCTTCCCAGGTGGTGTTAAAGACCTTGAGGAATTTTTTCCTAGAAAAGGCCAACAGGCCAGCCAGATTTTTCCATCTATTCTGCAACATCTTCATGGCTTCTTTAGCAGATTTATCATCTTGGAGGGTGATGACTACACCACTTTCCAGGCATGTCTTCATCCCCTTATCTGTTTTGATATTCATGGACAACCTCGACGTCGCATGGGATTGTTTGGTATGCTCCCATCTTCTCTCGGGGGCTCAACCTTCTGGCTAACAAAGTTGGTCTTAGATCCATTCTTCTTTGTTTTTGCCTTGAAATTCCATTCTCGCCCATAGCTGACTTCCATTTATGTTCCATCCCTTTACTCCGTCTATTACTCTTTTTACATCCTCAACACATTTTACATCAACAAAAGCAAAGGTCTTTCGGTTAGTTCTTCTTACCTTTTTGCTGATGTATAGCCTGGTCCATGTCGCAAATCTTCTTATTATACGTCCCAACTGGTACCGAGACACATCCTTGTTGATGTTGTCTACGAAGATAGTTGTTGGAGTCCGCTGCTCACTATTCCACGATGAGCTTCTCGATCGACCATTCTCGTTGGACACTCTCTGTGATAGGCACCGGCTGCTTTTGTGTGTCGACACCTGAGACCGTCTCTCTCATTCCTTTTTGATCTACTGTATCTATCTTTCCATCTAGCTTTTCTACTAGGCTGCCCGTCTTCCCATCGGTTAGAGTGGTAGTAACAACACCTCCAACTCTCCTCCACGACTGAGCTCTTTCTCTCCATATGGATACAGTGACGAATGAAGGAGAGTGGGAGGATGGGGTTTAAAGGACCGTCGTGGTTTGGATTAGAAACTGTGGTGGTGGGATTTTGTTGTTTGAGGGCTTTTTGGGTGTTTGAAGGCTATGATTGGGTAACGAACGCGAGGTTGTAAGAGGTGAGATGGTGGTTGTGAGTTGCTTGTGGTAGAAATGATGACAACAGGGAAAGGTTAGGCGGTGGTTGTACGGGAGGAGAGGGTTAGACATGGTGAAGGGGGAAGGGGCGAGAAGAGGAAAGTGAAGAGGCATAATCGAAATTCAAAATCAAAATCGAGAGGTTGACAAAAAGAAAGCAGAGAGGCATATTCGAAATTCAAAATCAAAATCGAGTGTTAGACATGGTGAAGATAAACCCTTACAAGTAAAGTAAATTAATTAAAACATCCGTCCGATGAGACGAAACGAAACCATGACCAATTTAATATATTCGTTTTGTTGATCGATTGATGATGAAACAATTAAATTACAGGGTGAAAGTGGAGTTGATATGCGATGTACCAGTAATAGGCAAGATCACAATCCCTCTCGAGAAGAACGGGGAGATACCGGTTCCGTACAAGCCGGAAGTGGATTTAGAGAAGGTACAATTCGATGATTTCTCATTTGAGGAGACAAAGGTGACACTGCACGTGAAGATGGCGAACCACTGCGTTTTGGTAAGTGCAGGAGTCCTGCAAATAGTATGTTGCAGCACATCAGTCAGTTCCGTCACCGGGGATGAGGAATGTCTTCAGCATGAGGGGGTGTGAGGTGGGGTCCTATCCATGAAAGACCATATATACTTATTGTGTGTAGACCTGGCAATTCGGGTCACTCGGTTTGGGTTCAGTTCGGTTTAGGTTGGTTGGGTCAATTTGTAGAATTTAATGTTCGGTTCGGTTCGGATTGGGTCGGGTTAATCTGGTTTAAATTAGATTCGGGTGATTTCGGTTTGGTTGATTTTGGGTTTGGGATGCTTTCGGTTCGGGATAGTCTCGGTTCATTCGGTTTTTTTTCGGTAGGTATGGTCAAATTCGGGTGACTTATCAGTGTTATGTTTGATAAACAAAAATTGTGAAATACAAATTTAAGTAACCTTTGTAACTTGTACTGATTTTCATATTCGGCTTCAAATCTCTTAATATAGTATTACTCTTAATCTAGACCGCTATTGTGTATTGGTTAAACATAATCAAATTGGATGACATTTTTGTACATGATTTTTTAACAATAGATTTACTAATTGTACCGACCAAGTATAAATGAAAAATTTTGTGAATTGGTGTCAATATTTGGCACTTGACGCCCGGTCTACCCCACCCACGCCCGACGCCTTGTCTCTCGCCGTCCCGCACCCGTTACACCCTGTGTGTTTTCTATGCCAGCCAAGTCGCCTCGCGTAAGTGTCGCACGCCCGTGCCAATCCATCATCGCCTCGCGCCTGTGCCCCTGTGCGCTGGTCACCACCTCGCGCCCGTGACCTTGTGTACGCGCCCGGCCATAACCGTCTCATGCGCTCGCTCATGCGAGCGTTCTCCACTCACTCCCAGGCTAGGGTTGTAAGTTTTGTAATATATTTTTTTGAGATATTAATGAGAAACCTAAGTGTGATGTGATGATTCAAACTATTCCCAAGTTGGTATTTAAGTAAGGTGTAACTTTTGAAATCTTTATTCTTTAGGCATCTACATATCAATCGTGGTTAGTATATTTCTCAACTGAAAGTTTATAGATTTTATAATTGAAACTTCATCAACATTCAAACCATTCTCAATCCTAAACATAAAGAATCTAAGTTTATAAAAGTATAGAGTAATATAAAATGGTAATGATACGCAATAATTTACCACTTAGAATATTTATTTTCCTCATTTTATTGCGTAATTTTTTAGGCATATACACATCAATCTTGGTTAGTATATGTCTCAACCGAAAGGTTTAGGGTTATAATTTAACTTCGTCAACATTTAGAACCATTTCCAAGTCTCGTGTCCTAAACATAAAGAACCCTGAGTTTATTAAAGTCAAATTTAATAGAGTATTATAAAATAGTAATGATACGCATTTGTTTGTATTATAAAACCAGATGCCTTTATGAGGACATTCCCAACACAGCTTGTGAATGTTTTAATACAATAAGGCTTGAGATGTTTGTACATATAAGATATCCAATATTATATATCATTGGTGAGCAGTGAACACTTATTGGATGTCTAAACTTTCATTATGTGTTGCTGGTTTAGGATTATTTTTTACGGTGGAACAACTATAAGGGCGGAGCAGAAATTGATGTTGAGGGGGGAATGGACAAAATTATAAAAAGTTAGGGGGGTCTTTATCAATTTTTCTAAAAAAAAAAAAATTTTTAGACTAGAATTTTGTGTAATTTAGCAAAGTTAGGGGGGGGATTGTTGTACCCCCTATCCCCCCTCTCCCTCCGCCATGAACTATAGTACATTTAGGTTTTAACAAAGTATTCGGGTCAATATGGTTCGGGTCAATTCAGTTCGGGTGGATTCGGGTAGTACCATATTTTGGTTGGATTCAATTTTGGTTTGGTTCGGTTCGGATTTCGGGTCACATTTTGGGTCGCGTCATTCGGTTTAAATTCAGGTTCAGAACGGGTCGGATCGATTCGGTTTTTTGGGTCGGGTCACCTTTGCCAGGTCTAATTGTGTGAGAGGGTAATCTGCCGAGTGTACGGCTTGGTTTAGGTTAACTCTGAGCTACAACCTAGTAGCCATATGCTACATATTTGTACGCCGGTGCTACATTTGACTTGGCAAGTAAAAAAATGATTTTTTTTTGAAAAAAAGTAAAACTGACGTTGCTAAGGGTATAGTGCACAAAACGTAAAAGAAAACTTGTACAGATAGTCATACAAACTTGTACAAATGTTTATTAAAACATGTACATCCTCACGTAAAAACATGTACATCCTCGCATTAAAAAACATACAGATGGTCGCATAAACCTTTATGAATCATTAAATATGTACATCCTTGGATAAAACCTGTATATATAAGGGAGAAAACTTGTACAAATTGTCATACAAACATGTATAGATGTTCATTAAAACATATACATTCTGATATTGAACATGTACATTCTCACATTTGAACATGTACATCGTCACATTAAAACATGTACATTCTCACATTAAATATGTACATCTTCACATTAAAGTATAGAACGGCTTCCAAACAGATTACCCTAACCCACACACACCCTAAAACCTGCCCTAGGAAAGCTAAAAAAATGTCGAAGGCATTTTTAGGGTTTGTGGTAGCAGGTTTAGCCGCTACCACAACCCTAAAAACCTGTCGAGTTAGTTGCTACAATGTAAAGTATAGAACGACTTCCAAATAGATTACCTTACCCCCAAAACACCCCAAAACCCACCCTAGTAAAGCTAAAAAACGTCGAAGGCATTTTTAGGGTTTGCAGTGGGCGGGTTTAGGGTCTAACGACCCTAAAGCCGGTACCACAAACCCTAAAACCTGTCGAGTTAGTTGCTACAATGTAAAGTATAGAGCGGCTTCCAAATAGATTACCCTCCCCCCCAAAACACCCCAAAACCCACCCTAGGAAAGTTCAAATGTCGAATTCACCACTTATTACTAATGAATGATAATATCAATTTTAATGAATCATAATACAAAATTAATGAATCATATTATCATTTATTGTATAAAAAAAATGTTTTAAAAGTTGTCAAAACATACCATAACTGATCTTGTTTTGAAGAGCTTGAATTAGGTGAACAATGATATAATTTTTTCATTTTGCACTTATATATTAAGTTACAACAATTTAAAGTTATTGTTGTTGTGATAAGATAAAGAAAAAAACTCTTTACACAAAAAGGAAAAATAATAAAAAGCAAAACCGTGCATGAATGTTGCGCGTTCCCCGGTTTCAACTTCCCAGTTTCTAATTACAAAACCACCATAGATGTAGTCATCCTAGCTACAAACACATGTAGCCAAGAAATTATGTTTATAGTATGATGATTAATGGTTTGGGTGTTATGATTAATTGTAGTAAGTAAGAACAAGGGTTTATAAGATTCGCTTGACTGAACTAGTTCACAAGGGGTTGATAGTGACTCTAAGTATAATCGAGAGAGTACACGTGAGAATAAGAGTGTAAATCTCAATGTGCGTATTAATGACACATTGATTTTATTATTTATAAATAGGGATATAGATCAGCCGACTTGTCTTCCCAGCTTCCTATCTGTCTCCTAGCCGGGTGGTGACGTAGTTCGCCTCCATATAGGATATGACTGATGTCATTCGGGATGGCCTCTGTTAGGGACGAAGCTTCCTTCCCTTGCTTGGTGTCCCCTTAATAATGGAAAAGACAAGTATTAATGATCTATTAGAAGGGTCTCTGAGTTGATAATGACGGGGTGTCTGAGTTGGTAATGACGGGTTGTTCGATGTGATTGACGGGACAGGGTGTCAGAGACGTGTGCTAGGTCATGAGTGCTTCTTTGGTGCTGAGGTTGATGTGGCGATGGAGTGTGGTTGGGGTCTTGGCTAGTGCGATCCGGGTGAGTCTGGCCAGAAGACAAAGGGTTTGATCTTCTTGGGGTTGAGGTCCTGACTCAAGGGATCAGTCTTTCTTTGTGCAGGGAGCCTGACTCGCAAGGTACATGTGCTCGAGAAGGTGAAAATGTGGTTAGTCTTCTTAATAACATGGTTAAGGTGGAGCAAATCATACCGTACCAACGCTAGTCCTCCAAGTATCACTTTTGGACTTTTGCAAGAGAAGCACGACTTAAGTTGTCTGGGATATTTATTTGTGCTTAGAAAAAATTGAAGTAAAGAAAGGAAGTTTGAGAGATGTTACCCGGGTACCTTCACTAGTCCCCCAAGTTCGACTTTGGTGGTTTTGGGCGGGAAGTTGAACTTTGAAATGTCTTGAATGATAGGGGAGACGAAACAGCGCCACATGGCATGATGTGGCTTAACTTCAGGACGCAAAGTGTCAACGTGACGAGACTGCTGCAAGGTGTCGCTTCAGCAATAATTTTTGAATGCTAAAGGAAGTTACGTTGTTAGTGAGGATGGGAAGGTTGCTGCGACACATGGCATGATTCGGCTGAAGCTTTTGAGTGCTGGATGCGACGGTTTTGGGAGAGGGGGAGACAACCGTTTGAGCCTATTGCCCTATAATTATGGCGGTCTGGGCGAGAGATTTTCACACTTCACCTCTCGCTCTTGTGGGTTGCCAATCTTCCATTCGTCCTTTCTCTTCTTCTTCTTCTGCTTGAAGATGTTTTCTTTGGTTATTGTACGAAGATTGGGGTTGTTGCTAGTTTGAGGGAGTTGACGCCTGATGGAAGGGAGCTGTCTGACCTGGGCTTCTTCAATCGGTAGGTGGCATGGTTGAGAACCATGATGCTAGAGATGGAGGGGGGATTTTGATTATGAAAAAAGTGAGACAGGGGGGATCCGCTGGTCTGAAGGGGGATTCGATTCTGAAATATCGTATCCCTTGTTAGATCAGCGGTGGAATCTTCGGGCCACTAGGGTGGCGCCTTCTCCTTGATCCACATTGTGGGATCATCCCGGGCTGAGAACATCGATGATTTTACAATATGACCAGGTTGGAGGAAGGGAGGTGGAGAGTCGCCTAGCTCATCACCCAAGGGTGGGTTGGTGTCAATTGGCATGGGCCAACACATCAGCTTAAGGCTCCGGGTGTTGGAGCTGGGTGGACTTCCGGTTGAGGGTTGCAAGAGGCGGTTTAGGTATATAGTGGACGTTATCACAAAATATTCTCCCAACAAGGGGACCATGCCCATGTGTATGTGGTTTGGTTGGGCATATGCTCAACCTATTTTCAACCATCATATTGTAGATATTTAGGTAAAATGATAGATTTTCCAAAACGAAGGTGTAGATTTGTTTGATAGGAATGTAGCTTTTAGTATTTTCTCATTCAAGTAAAAGTAGATATTTAGATAAAATGATAGATTTTCCAAAATGAAGGTGTAAAATTTATTTGATAGGAGTGTAGACTTTTAGTAATTTCTCATTTAAGAAAAGTGTAGATATTTAAGTAAAATGATAGATAGATTTTGAGAAATGTAGGTATAGATTTGTTTGATAAAGTGTAGATTTTATTTGAACAATACAATTTAAAATGAATGAGTGGAATTATTTTATTGAGTAATAAGTAATACAACCTAGCGATTTCACGTGATCTTATACTTATTTTAAAGGATTCATGTCTAAGTATTTTCTAATTGTAAATTTAAAAAATTTGTTTAAATGTGGATCTTTTTTTCTTTTGGGAAACTTCACCCAATACCATTGAGTTTTGCTTATTCATGATATACCACTATGTTTAAAATTACACACGATAACATTAAGTTTTACTTATTTCATCAGATAACACTCTGTCATATTCTGTTAACTTCTTTGTTATTTTTCGTGGAAAATGACAAAAATACTCTTGTTATTAATTAATTGCCTCACAATGAATGGTCATATTGATAAATTCCATAAGATACCACCTAAGTTTACAGAATAATAGGGCAGTTTTGTCTTTTTCTAGGATATTAACGAAGATAGAAGAAATTAACAAAATAGTATAGAGTGTTATTGGTGAAATAAGTAAAAACTCTGTTATCCTATGTAATTTTAACACAGTGGTATATCATGAATTCATAAATAAAAAATCAGTGGTATTTGATGAAATTTCCCTTTTTTTTTTTTTCTAACTAGATATGCTACAATCTCATTTTTAAAATACTGATGGTTTATATATTTTTAAATTGGATCGTTGGAATATACAATCTCATCTAAAATTGCATCCTTATTTAGATATTTTAGTAAAATTATACTCCCTCCGTTCAACAATAACTGTCATTTAGAAATTTGCACACTTATTAAGAAAAGTAGGACAATGACGCATGTGCCCTACTTTTTACTTTCTATTTAGATAATAATTACTTTTGTACTAAATAGTAGGGATAAAAGTGGAAAGAAGTGTGTCAAAAAGCTAGAATGACAGATATTTTTGAACAAATCACATCCTAAACGACAGATATTATATTAACGGAGGGAGTAATTTTTTTAAAATGCAAGTGTATATTTGATTGTAGAAGAGTAGATTTTAATTAATTCATAATTTAAGTAAAAGTGTAGATATTTAGGTAAAATAATAGATGTTCAAAATGTAATTCTTTGATAATAGTGTAGTTTTTAAATTTAGACAATACAATTTATAAAATGAAAGACTGGATTTATTTTTGTTTGATTGTAGTATTTTATTAAGTAACAAATAAATTCATCGTTGTTCTTATATATTTTTGTAAGAAGTCTTGTCAACAAAATTTCTAGTTTGTTATTTTTAAATATTTTTCGCTTAAATTGGAATCTTTTTTTTTTGTCAAATCACTACCCCTACCCCACTTCTATTTCAGTTCAAAAACTATAACTGCAAATTGTGAAAATATTTACTAGAATTGTTGTTTTATTTATTTCTCTTCAAACTAGATTGCAATCCAATTCCACATCTAATTTTTTTTTCTTTATTTCTAAAATTATAAATTAACTTTGACATCTATACCTCTATAAAAACAATAAGATCTAAACCTTCAATTCATTTTAATAGATCCAACGGTCATGATGTAGTTGAGCACCATGCTCATACTTGTTTTAGGCACCTTCCCTCCTTGACATTCTCCACCAAATTCTCCAAAGTCCTTTACAAAATATTCTAAAAAAACCCTCAAAGTGTTCTAAAAAATATTCACAAAGTCTTCCAAAAATCCACTAACTATTTCAAAATTCCATACACTCTTTTAACCACTTATAACTTCAAGAAATCATTTAAAAACCTTCTTTAAAATTCCACAAGTCAAAAATTATTTTCAAAATTAAAAAATCATTTGAAATAAAAAATCCTTTAAATACAAAAATCCTCTCAAAATTATTAAAACCATTTCAAACTACCAAAGAAAATTCTTCTCAATATATATAAAACTTTTCTAAAGCAATAGAGAAATTTCCTCTTCACATTGTAGAAATTTCTTCAAAATATTTGAAAAATTCTTCTTAAACTCAAATACCTCGTTCACAAAAGCCAAAACTATCTTCTCTGAATTTCAAACATTTTTCTCAAACAAAGTCTTTTTCAATCCAACAATTTCTAATCAAAAGTAAAACTCTTTTAAGGGTTTCAAGAGATGTCTAGCTTCCAAACCCTTTCTTTCCTAGCCAGACATCCCTTGTCTCTCATTGAAAAATAATCCAATGGGGGGCATTGGCATTGAACTATTTTTATCCATTTTTGTAGTCTAGACTTCTTCAGGCGGGACATTAGGGTGAATAACTTCCCCTGATAGCGGCCTAGATTTTTATAAGACGGGTGCTAGGGATGGAGCTGCTTCCCAATTGTCGTCTGGATTTTAGAATCGTCTAACTCCCTTCTACTCGATTTTAATGTTTTTCGGGTTTCAATTTTCTAAAACTCGAAAGTTAGAGATGATATTTAGGGTTTATAGGGTACATCTCATCTAATGGAAAACAGATCAATTCACATATAGAAGTGGAACCCTAGCCACAACACACACATACGAAGGGTCAAAGACCAAGGATCAAGAGATCATAACAACCAGGATGAAGGTCGAAGGTAAGAACCAATGGCCCGTCAGCCCTAGAACAGAAATGGCCCGAAGACCAAAGAACCTGTCGGGCCCACAAAAACAGAAAGATATCTACATAGCATGCTACGGATAGCTTGACCAGCATCCACGGCTCAGAATGCACAAAAACTAGGTCCCCAAAACAGAAGGTTAACGAATCAGAACAAAGTGTTGTAGAGCACAAACACCAAAGTCGAGGCCTTAAACACATTTCAAAACAAAAGTCATAGCTATTGATAAGTGCGAAATACATATATTTTTAGGGCTTTAATTCTTTCTATTTTCATAACAATCATGTCATATTTCTCACTTATCATACGTTTTTCCTTATAATTATGTTTTGATAAGAGCGAATGCATTTTATGTGTCAAATGCAGGAAACATGTTAGATTTACATTAAAGATTACATCACATCAATTGGTGACATAATATATATATATATCTATACACGGCTGCACATGACATTGGAGATTGTTATTTATCAATCACTCATGTTGTTAGTCAACATTAACGGCTGCATAACAGCACCTACATTCACGAGGAGATTTGCATAGCACATGCATACAATGGAAGAGGATGGCTTAATTATTTACGTGACATGATTTTATAAATATACATGGTGTTCTGTATGCAAGCACACGCATGATGTTGGGCCGCAACTTCGATGCGGACTCTGGAGCCGAGTATTTCAGATGTTGAACGACATCAACATGGGATCGAGACTTGAGAGCCACCACAATCTTCATTTGATCGCACATGAATACATGTGAGCATATAACATGATGGGCCACAACAATATAGTAATTCACTGTCGGACTGGAATGGATCGCACTATCCACGTCCATTATCTTCATCGACACAGGAGATCCACCAGACTGGCATCGCACTCTCTCAACCGGGAACAGAACACCTCGGTCGTCTTTATTACCCATTCTCGCCATCGACCAGAGGCATGGCCTGACCTATCATCTTCATTCCATCTCACTTGCACCCCATTCACGCCACCATTCATCTTCATCCTCGCCTCACTGTCATCTTCCGCCATCATTCGCACCACGTCCATCTCGACCACCATCATCTCCACGCCTTCATCCTTCGACACCATCACCATTTCATCATCATTCATACCACCTTCACCATCGACATACACCCGTCGTTCCATCCACCACTATCACCACCGTACTCATAACAGCACCGTCATCCTTCACAACCACAGACCACACCCGAATCGTCATCATCGACACCCGACCATCGCCACGCCTTCACCTTCGCATCACAAACACCACTCCTCGATTCATCGCCACACGCCATATTCACATCACACTCATGCCATTCACCCATCACTCACCTTCGTCGAACAGAGGGGAGATTGCATCACTTTCACCACGTCGAACCACCTTCATCCTCGCCTCCATCAATTCATCTTCATTCTTCGAACCGTACCGACACCCGCATCGACCACCTGACGCCACCTTCATTCATGCAACAGCACCAGACCATCATCGGGATCACCTACGCCATCGCCTTCACCACGCCCCTCGTTATTTATCGCCTCCGTTCTCATCCTCACATTCGACACCTGCAGCACCATCGTTGAAATCATTTTCGCCATCATCTCGGTCTTCTATCCCGCATCGACTTCCGTTTTCACCATCGCCACCATCAACATATTTCATTCGCCTTCACATCGACGGAATCATCGGACTCTCCATCACGACATCATCACCGCCTCCATTCATCATCCCCAGCACACCCGCAACACATCGCAACCACCACTGTAATCACCGTCTTCATATCCTCATCTTCATCGCCGGCGCGAGCAAGGAGCGAGATCGAGAATTTCCAGAACCGTCGGTGTGAAGAGGAACAGAGCATCTGAGACCGACATGTTGAGAATGATAAAGGCGAACCGGAAGAAAGAAAAGAAGACAGAACCGGTTCGGACAGAACCAAAGAAGAACCGGACCGGACATTTAATATAAGGGTTTCTCTAAACTTATGCTGTTACATTTGCTACATGTTGTTTAATTTTCGTTACTTTATTTCATTACTTAACATTTGATATTTGTTTTAGTGTTTGTTGTCATCTTTGAAATAATGAGTGAGTAGTTTATATTTACTCTGGGTGATGGTTTAATTCAATTTGTTTTAATTATGTGATGATTTATATTCTCTGGTTTTAATTATTGCGGATTGATACGATTAATATTATTCTTGCGCTTTTTAATAAATGTCATGAGTTATTAAAATTGCTTTACTAAATCTATTTTGATCCGACCAAGTGATAAATAGATCGGTTAAATTAATCTGTATATCTGTGGAATTATTGATTGGATTAATTAATTATTCCTGCAGACGCAAATTATTTTCCTCGTACTTAATCCGTTCACAGGTGTTTATGCTTGAGTCTAGATTAGACCCCACATTTCTGGTAAACGAATTCTTCTGAGACTAGGATTTAGCTCTTAAGAAAATATTAGGAATTTTGCCAATCTGTCTTTAATTAACCAGTTAGACATAATTAATCAACGGTTTTTAACCTGAACCCAGAGTCCCGCTCATCCATATCATCTATCACTTTATTTTATTTGTTATTTATTTTCCTGACTGTTATTTTAATTATTTCATTCTTGTTATTATTAAATCCCAAAACAAAAACAACCCTTTTGAATTACCCATTGTCTTAGGCTAGACTTACTTTATCAAGTCCCGTGGATTGACACCTGGTCGCTTCTAAATTACTACTACTACGACCGGGATTTTTGCAACCCGACAGTCTATTGATTGTTGATTTCTAGGATTATTTCTTAGCATTTAATATATCAAACAAATCGTTTGCACTTATACGGATGTCTAAACCAAGACCAACAAAATACGGAAGATCAAACTGAAGTTAGAAGCTGAAACACATTTTCAGAGCAAATAGAGTTCAAAAGAGCTCAAACGAAGAAGTTATGCGAAAACAGAGGCGTGTCCGGACATACATCCGAACTACAAGTCCGGGCGCATGCCGTGACACAAAACAGAGGTGTCCGAAGATGTGTCCGGACTTACAAGTCCGAACGCACGCCAGACACAAAAATCAAACACGTCCGGACATCTCTGGACTTACAAGTCCGTACAAGTCAAGAAGAAAAGTTTCGAGGGTGTCCAGACTTGTGTCCAGGCTTGCAAGTTTTGACACAAGTCGTACTGCAAACCAGGGACCATCATCGCACCCGTCTGGACATCACACAAAACAGGGAAATCATAGACGTCCGACACTACGTCAGGACAAGTATGTCCGGATGCGACGAAACCGCAAATTCCAGAACGTAATCAGAGGTAAAATTAGAGGGTAAATCATTACAACCTTAGCACAAATTACCGTAAACAAAATGCACGATTTAAAGCTCTCCCACGGGATTTTAAAAGAACAAAACTCAATTCCAAATCCGAATCAATCCATCACAAATCAGAGGTAGACAAACAAATATACAGAAACTGAAACGGAAACCCCCCGGGTGAACATACGCAACTAAATCCGTCTACCGCCTACCTCACATCTAAGCAATGCAATCTCAACGGACTTACACAATGCTCTACTCGAAGCTCACTAGAATGACAAACACTCGAACTGAACAAATCCAGAATCATAGAAAAAATCAGGAACAAAGGAGGGAGGAACTTAACGAAGAAAGAAATCAGAATCCTCAAATCGAACTGAAGATCGAACAATAGAAGACAGAATTCCTCGCTGACAACTCCAACAATTCAATTATGGCAGAATATTGGAGAGAAGGAGAAGCAAAGGGAGGGAAGTTGAGCAGAAGAGCAAAGCCAGAGAGGGAACCGCTGAATGAACGTTAGAGAGGGAAAATGTATTTAGAAATAGAAGGGGAGGTAATTATCGTAAATAAGAAAAGAGGAAAAAGGAAGTTAACCATTCCCTTTTCTTAACCTTAAATAAAACTGTATAAAAAGTCCTTCTTTCCGAAACTGATATTATAATAGTCAGAAAGGACATTAACTCCCTTTGCGGATTAGAATCAAAGGAAAAAAAATCTGGGGCATAACATCAAGTAAAAACCCAACTGATAACGAGTGGCAAACACTAGGGTAAATACAAGGGATTAATAGTTATAAAGGAAACCGGGAGGTTTAGTGATTTACTGTAATTAATACTTAGTGTCATATTCCAGGGCTAAGAGAATAGAGGACGGGGTGGGGATTCCGAGCTAGCGTCTCATACGTTGGTGCACGGTTATGTTGTTGTGAGATCCAATTGTTATGTGTGTTTATATACTCTTTATGTTTATGTGATTTTATTGCCCGAGCATGGTGGTAATACCATCCTCAAAGAAATGACATTCGAACACGACAATATCCTAGATAAATTCTAGGAATACACTAAGACCTAGAGGCTTGTATACTTTGAGAATTATTCACTATAACCCCAGGGTTGAACCTTAGGCAAAAATATAAGAGAACTTAATCTTATAGTGAAAGGGTAATTGTGGGAATCCAAGATGTTTGGGTTTGCGCATTGTGATCACAATAGAGCAGATGACTGTTACAGGTCCTTTTCGATATGTATATGTTCTAATAAATCAGACTGATCGTTGGACGGAGTCCTTACCGTAGGGGGTGGATTCGGCCGATGGTGACCCGCCACATAATAGGGGTAATAAGAAGGAATCAGAGGTACTACCTTAGGTGCTGGCTACTGCCGATGGTGACCCCCCACTAATAGGGGTAATTGGTTGAGGACATGTCATCTTCTAAACGACGACTATCAATGTAAGAGTTAAGCGAATGGAACAATTAGACATTAGCTAAATAGTAGTACGAGACTTCAAATAACTCTCATAACGTGGATAACAAACCAAAGGCCTTGAAGGCCGAATAAACGAGAACCATTCAACGGAAACAATGCTTGTATTGTTATCGTATGTACTTGTTTACTGTTTAGGTTATATGTGGAATTGTGTGTATATATGTTGAATGAATTATTGATATTGGTTATTGATTTTGGTTAGTGTGTTTGATTATTAGATTTGGTATTGGATTTGGGTATTGGATCTGGTCATTGGATTTAGCTGTTGGATTTGATTATATGAATGATCCCTGTGTGGGTATAAATTATGTTGGATATGTTGCTAGAATATTTAAGTTATACTTTTACCGCTTGTTATAAAATGGAATAGCATGAAAATGGAACCGATGTTAATACGACCAAATAACTCAAGGGTCTGAGGGAGCATGATGGTTGCATGATGACATACTCAGCGGTTGTGCGAGCCTTTTATGGCCAACAATTATAGGTGCATAACTGAAGACGACGTCGGAGTACGGGTTATCAGGTAGTTAGTGTAAAGTACCGCTTTGGTTGTACTTTTGGATTGTGCTTTGGATATACGGATGGTGTATATATAAGTGATACATCTTAGATGCTCACGTCTTTTGTTTAAGGGTATATTAAATTAGACTATCTCTTGGTCACCATAGTGTTTGTGGATAGTATATATACGTATTGGAAGCCTTGTTACTCACATGGGTGAGTAATGGCGGTAACACCCATGTTAATATAATGTTTACATTTATTTTCAATGCTTTGTTCAGTTTAAGTTTAGACTGATTGTGTTAAGTACGTGGTTAAGACGAGATTACGGAGTTAGGGGTGTTACACTTATAAACTAATAATACAACTATAAGATTAAATCATTTTAATAAAAAAGTCCTATTGGCTTTAAGCCCTCCTATTGTAAAATGCAATATGTTATGTGCCTTGCACCATCAAAATTTTTCGGGTCCACCCCACACCACATCTCTTATCCTAACTAGCTCCAAGCATGTACAACTAGCTCGATTATTCAAGGCCCTAATTTTAGGGTCAGTTTTTATTAGCTAATAGATAAAGTTTATAGTTTACGCTAGAAAATGTAACAACTAAAAATGTGATTAAAATTATAATATGATAAAACTTATACAAGTCTATTATTGTAACAATACGTATAACATATAAAGATCGAGAGGGTCAGGTTTCTCTTAAGTCTGCTTCAGAGTCTGGACAACAAAGAGGTGTCTGGATAGCATGATGATAGAAGGTTTTGGAAGAAGGTGAAACCCTAAGTCAGAGGTTGTTCTGCTTCAGTGTGATGAGGAGGAGCCTGAGAGATTAGGGCATAAGAGGAACATGTCTCTACTTGAGTTTGATGTGACTTTAGAGGAACATCGGCACATCAAGATCAACAAGGTGTAACTTAGAAAGGAAAAAATGGTTACGACTCTTCTTCTTCAAGGCGACCCTGGGGGACTCCCAGGGCCGCCTCACATAATGGCAATCTTCACTGCGAACTGGCAGGGTTTGGTGGTGTTACCAGTGCAGTTCGCGGGTCTGGACTTCATTCGGGAACAATCACCCATTTTGTGTTTTTGTCTTAAATGAAGTTGGCTAGTTGTGAGGTCTGCTTTTGCTAATAGGTATGTTCTTCAACTGGATTACTGGTGACTTCTTTGCAGAGAAGGGTGGGGGTTGGTCTTTTTTGGAAAGATGATATTGATGTTTCTATTCTGAGTTATTTGGCTAGGCATGTTGATTGTGTGTTGTGTGTGATGCATGGGTAGTAGTTGGAGGTTCACGGGTTTGTATGGCTGGGCGGAATTCTCAGAGATGAAGGACTTGGCATTTGCTGAGACAACTTCGTGGTATGTGGGAAGGCCCTTGGTTGTTGAGGGATGATTTAATAAAAATCCTATATCATTCTGAGCGGTTAGAGTGTCGGACAAGGACTAGGCAAGGTATGGCTGCTTTCTGTAGTTGATTGGTGCAATGTGGGTTACGTGATGTTGGTTTTGTGGGAGGGATGTTTACATACTCCAACAGCATGCCGGGGATGTAGGAATGCGAAGAGCAGACTTGATTGGTTTATATGTGTCCATGGTTGGTTAGAGAGTTTTCCTCATGCTAGAAATTATCTTTTGAGATGGGGACTGTTGGGGTAAAACCTAACGGCAAAGTGTAACGGTCAATTCTAGCAAGTTTTAATAGAGAGAATTCCCTAAGTATCAAACTAGAGGAGGCGATGTGTCTAGTTTAAATCTTTATTAAAACAAATTAAAACAGGAAATTGGGTTTGATTCGATGATAATTAGAAACTGTAAATAGAATGCAAACAATAACAAGCAGGAAAATAAATGTTGTGAAACTGATTTGAAAGGAAGATCCCGGTTTACTACTGCACCCTAAATCTGTGATTCTATCCCTAAGTGATTTATAAGATATTCTGAGTAAAACCCTAGAACAAAGATAATTTACCTCCGGTCTCCCGCTTAGCAAATACTAGTTAGCAAAGACTGAATTTTAACTCTCGTTACAAACCACTGTTTACTAACCGCCTAAAGAACAGTCTAGTTTATTGGTCAATTAGCAATTTAGAGGAATTACCGTCTCTAGACTAACCGTTATTTTCCTGTATTCAATTGAAAGCCGCAGTCGTCACATATAAGCTAACAAAATACTAATCCTTATAATTGGCCAAATTATAAAAGATTAAAGAAATTAAGCAAGGAAAATAACTTTACTCAATCAAATTGCATTAAATCACAAAGGAACAGGAATAGTCAATTTAGGGATACATAGCAAACCGAAATCTAAAGGAAACTACTCAGCCATTGACATGTTTACAATAAGCAAAACTGTATGAGTATTATAGAGAACAAGAAGGAACTCTGTTGAGACTTCTGGAGAAGTCTCCGTGGTGAACTTTCTGCTCGCTCTGCTCCAAATTCCAAACAGACTCAATTCCAACTTAAACTAATCTCTGTATGTGACAATTGTGTGCTGTCCAAGTGTCTCTTACGTTGGCCAGACTCCTCCTTATAACAACAGAATCTATCTTTAATCTATCTCTAATCTCCTCTAATTAAGCGTCGGATAAAAGATATAATAAGAGATATTAAAGATAAACACGTATTCCGTTATTCCGAAACTGACTTCTGGCGCTCCGCTGTACTCGTCCGGGTTTGCAAAAAGTACGCAAACCCGGACCGCATCTGAAATTGGGCAGAAAGTCCTCGCTTGGGATGGTCCGGGTTTGCAAAGTAAGACACAAACCCGGACCGCATCAGAAATTGGGCAAGAAGTTCTGTGATGAGATGGTCCGGGTTTATAAACCAGCTGCAACACCCGGACCCTCAATAAAACACAGCCGTGGTCAATGAAAAAATTGTATTTGACTCTGGTTTGGCTTCCCATGTTGCTCTAACCTCTAAATCTTCATTTAAGCACTTTGTTGAGTATTTTATCCTGAAAACATATGAAATCGATCATTGGAGAACAAATATAACAATAAGAGTAATTAAGTTAAGCATTAAGAGGAAGTTAATGTCATAATGTAGAAATTAAGCATGAATTAGTCTAGTAAACTTAGACAAATTCCTGACTTATCAATTCCTCCACTTAATCTTTGCTTGCCCTCAAGCAAATAGAAACATACTGAAATCTTACAGAAGGGAGTCGTCAGTTTAGAACTGTGCACAAGGAGATCTAATGATGAAAACAGTCATAGAGAACAATGATCCACACTTGCAGGTTTCATAAACAGTGAATTGAGAAGTATTTTGCAAAGGCTTAAGACACATAGTAAAACCACTGACTCCAATTTCACTCAGGGACTACTTTCCAATTAACTTTCCACAATCCATGGACGACAAGGGGTGAGAAGTAATTCTTATTCCATATTACCTTTCATCACCTCATACTCTTAATCTAGAAAGACTTTGCACTTTGCATTTGAAATTAACAAAATTCTTCAACTTCTAAACAAGCATTAACTTTCTCTTTTATATCCCTCAGACTTTTCTCTCTTCATCATGTAGCGGCGCTGGGTCTTCTATCCCAGATCAGATGACCTTAGGTAGATGGGTGATGAGGCACCCCGAGGACTTCTTAATTACCAAATGGGCGAGGCCTGTTTTCTGGGTTAAAAGTTCGATTAGAGGAGTACCTTGCCTTTGCCCTTCCTTCCTTTCATTCAATAATCATTCCAAAGTCCCCAAGTGAAATCAAAGACAATAGCTAAACTAATAGGCTTAACTTTAAGTGAGAGAAAATAGACAAGCATTAATAAAAAACTGTACATACAAGCAGTGCAACCAGAATTCCCACAACTGTTTTCCAGCTCGATCTCACAAAAACTAGTGCTACTCGTGCGGTGTTCCAAACCAACTTATCCACCACTGAATAAGACTCAAGTATGTTATGCAACCAAAAATTTTTGAGGGCCAACAAAAATATTGTGAAAATGGAGGGATAGCCTTAAAAATTCAAAATTAGCACATTCGAATGTAATTGAGCAAGAGCATGAGCATGCGTATTCCCTTCCTCACACTTAAAAATTAGCAATGCCCTCATTGCTTCATGAAAATGACTAAGACGGAAGGAAAACATAAAGTTTCAGAGAAAACAACGTTGAAAAAATAAAAGAAGTTAGAAAATCACGCCCCTGGAGTATTTTGAGGACAACGTCCTCACACTTAGCTAAAAGCATCGGGGTGTTGAATTTGCAGAAAATTCGACAGAGGTTCCTTTGGTTCCCTCAATACCTCACACTTAGCAAAAGCAGACCTGTAGCTCAAGTAAGAAAACCAAAAGCCAATAATAACTTGCCAGAACAGTAAGCGTGCGAGTAAACATCATTGCTAATAAAACAAACCAAAAATAAACGACAACAGCCGAATCTAAAACTAAAAAGAACAACCAAAAGAAAACGTCTCAGAACAACTAAGAGAATAAAAAACATCAAAATAGCAAGAATGGTAGAGAGAAAAGAATAACCCAAACTCCAGGAGCCTAAGGCTGTGGTGGAGGCTGTGACTGCGACCCATGCGGAAGATGCCATGCCTCCATACGGGCGAAACGTGTGTCATACTCAGCCATCCTCGCCTCCTGGCGAACCTCAGCAGCATGGCGACGCGCCTCCAAAGATGTCAGGCGAACTCCATAGTTCTGAACCTGAGTGGATAGATCGTCAAGGCGCGAGCCAAACTCATCAAAGCGGGTAGGGTAGTACACACCCCCTGCCAATCTCTAAACTCTGTCATCAGCTCCCAAAACCTGGCATCGGACCCACAGCAGGCCCATCAGCACCCCTAATCTGTGAAGGTCCGGCCTCATCAGCACCAGCAGACCGGGCAGCTCTCTCACCCGGTCGGGCAGACGGCGCTTTATCCACCCGTCTCCTATCTTCTCCCACTGAAAGCGATGCATCGCTGTCATGTCCAGAGGAGAAGCGGGATGCTGAGGCGCTCATCACTGAAGTCAACCCTCTCCTTCTCAAAAAGATACTGCAGAAAGTGTGGAAAAGCAAGAGAAGCGGTGCTGTCCACATCCATGATACGCAAAATATGATCAATAACAAACAGAAGAGAAAACAATAGGACAAGCGCCGCGAGAGAACTCATCATCCAGCAGATGTCGCATAAAGAAACAATCCATAGCATTCAAGTCAGCACACTCTCTCGGGCGGACATTATGCATAATAATGGCAGAATCAACCGCTTAATCGGGAGTCTGTAGTTTATCCCCTGTCACGACCGCTTATCCCTTGAAGGACCGTCTTTGATCGGTTCTGTACCTCAGGGTCATTTACCACCAGCCTCAGATAGTGTTCATTCGCCCGTCTCTTATCAGTATCCAAATTTTCCTAGCTTCCCTAAGCACATTCTATCAAATGCATCCTGCACTCCAAAAATATCATCAACCACCTATGATTAATCTCGATGTACCGCCCTTTTATCATGCACTAATTATATCATAACCATCCGTCTTCTCAGCATTAGCAATAAAACAATTTTATCAAGCGCGGATAATAGCATCCCCGACCCACATGCAACAAATTTCCCAACCCTTTGCACCAAAAATACTCTATAAATCAAACTCAATGATCAACTCATCAGACACTGACCTTTCGGAATGATCTTCCGGTCCTTGACATTATACCAGTCAAATGCTGCATCACTGATGAAATCGGCATGCACGGACTCGCGGTATTGTTATTGGACTGGAGGCGTTTGGGCAGGCGGAGCAGGTGCGGCTGAAGAAAGCGGCAGCAGGGTGGACCGTCTCGTGCGCTTCGGTGCCATAATACTCACAATAACAATTGAAAACAGATACGTGCGACTGGTCCGACAGGTAAACAGTGGTGGAAATTTAAATGTGGATCGGGATGGAATTGGAAGCTATGAAAGGAGTGTGGTGGCGGAGTGGGTGGCTGGGGGTGGGTGGGTGGTGGCGGTGTAATTAGTGATGGTAATGCGAGGAAGAACGGGGCTGAATTGGAGATGGGGATCGACTGGGGGGTTTGCAGGTGACGGCGTTTGAAGACGGCGACGGGTGAGGTGACTGGGCCGCAGAGGAGGACGGCAATGGGGGATGGTGGTAGTAGTATGCGGCGGAGATGGGAAGTGGGGCCGTGAGTGGTGGTGGTGATGGCGACAGTGGAGGAGCAGGGTTGGGGCTAGGTTAATGTCGAGAGGCTTAATGTCGAGAGGTGAAGAAATCGCAACGCCCTTCTTTGTTCCTGCAGAAATTGTGGTCCGGGTTTCAAACCCATACTGAAACCGGACTATATGGAAAATAAGTCAGTAGCTCCTCCGCATATGCGGTCCGGGTTTACAAACCCATACTCAAACCCGGACGTCCACCAAAACTAGACAGTAAGTATCGTGCTCTCCTGATCCGGGTTTGCAAACCAGAGCGCAAACCCGGACGACCTCCAAAACATGCCAGTAGCTTCGCCCAGCTATAGGTCCGGGTTTATAAACCTAGCTCCAAACCCGGACAACCCTTAAAAGTGGCCAGAAACTCATATTGCTAACAGACGTCCCTCCAAACTCCTGAATTCATCTTCAAAACCATGTAAAACTAAACAAAACATGTCTAACAAACTCATTAGCCCAAAAATAAAGAATGAAAAACGAAATAAACAAAAATGAAAATAATAAAACTCACAAAACTGGGTTGTCTCCCAGCCAGCCGCCCGTCTTTTCGGTCTTTGGCTAGACCGTGCATTGGAGAATCAGTATGGAGGATCAAAGACCGTGATCACCGAATGGACTTCAGCGATGTCACCACTGAGATAATGCTTCAGCTGAGACCCGTTGACTTTGAATGTTTCCTCTTCTGTATTGATTAAACGATGGCTCCATAGGGCGAGACATTTGTCACTGTAAACGGTCCAGACCAACGAGACTTCAACTTCCCTGGAAACAGTTTCAGACGGGAATTGAATAAAAGAACCTTGTCTCCAACGTGAAACTCACTCTTGACCAATAGCTTATCATGCCACCTCTTCGTTTTCTCCTTATAAATCTTGGTGTTCTCATAAGCTTCCTCTCAAACTCCTCGAGATCACACAGCTGTAACTTACGCTTCTCACCAGCCTTTTGCAGATCAAAATTCAATGCCTTGAGTGCCCAAAAAGACTTGTGCTCCAGCTCCACAGGTAAGTGACACGCCTTGCCAAAAACCAACTTGTACGGGGACATACCTAAAGGTGTTTTAAATGCAGTGCGGTATGCCCACAAGGCGTCATCCAACTTAAGGGACCAATCTCGCCTCGAGGATGTGACAGATTTCTGGAGGATCCACTTAATTTCCCTGTTGGTGATCTCGGCTTGCCCGTTCGTCTGTGGATGATACGGTAGAGAAACCTTATGTCGCACACCATATTTCTGTAGAAGAGCCTCAAACTGCTTGTTGCAGAAGTGTGTCCCCGTCACTAATGATGGCACGTGGAACACCGAAACGGGTAAAATATTCTTCTTAAAACTTGAGCACCACTCTGCATCATTGGTAGGTGCTGCTATCGCTTCAGCCCACTTAGTGACATAATCCACTGCTACCAAGATGTAGAGGTTTCCTTGAGAGGATGGGAACGGTCCCATGAAATCAATACCCCATAGATCGAACGGCTCAACCTCCAGGATCGAATTAAAAGGCATCTCATGACGTCTGGATAATTCCCCTGCCTCTGGCATTGATCACAAGTGGAAACAAATTGATAACAGTCCTTGTTCAGATTCTTCCAGAAGAAGCCAGCCTCCAAAACTTTCGCGGCTGTCCTAGCCGGTCCAAAATGACCCCCTGCTTCTCTAGAATGGCAGTGTGTCAGGATGTCTCTAGCTTCATCCTCAGATACACAACGACGAATCATACCATCGCACAGACCTTGAACAGAAACGGGTCGTCCCAAAGGTATGCTTGACTGTGGAGAAGAACTTCTTCTTCTGCTGATATGACAACTCTGGAGGAACGATACCCTTGGCTAGGTAGTTTGCAATATCAGCGTACCAAGGGTCCGTGGAATGGCCGATCATGAAGACATACTCATCAGGGAAATACTCATTGATTGGCCTGCCATCGTCAGGAACTTCCATACGGGATAATTGATCCGCCACCACATTCTGCGCTCCAGGTTTATCTCTAATCTCAATGTCAAATTCCTGCAAAAGCAAAATCCATCGGATCAAACGAGGTTTAGCATCAATCTTTCCAAAGAGATACCTGAGAGCAGAATGGTCGGTATGCACGATGACTTTGTTGCCAATGATGTACGGTCGAAACTTATCACAAGCAAAGACGATCGCCAACAGCTCCTTCTCCGTGTGGCGTAGTTCTTCTGCGCCTCATTCATAGTCTTACTCGCGTAGTAGACTATCCTCAATACCTTGTCATGCCTCTGACCCAAAGCTGCTCCCAACGCATAGTCACTAGCATCACACATAATCTCAAAAGGCAACGACCAATCAGGAGCAACAATAATAGGTGCAGAAATCAATTTAACTTTGAGCAAATTAAACGCATCTAACACTCTTTGTAAACTCAAATTTAGCATCCTTAAGCAATAAATCACAAAGAGGCTTAGAGATCTTAGAAAAATCCTTGACAAAACGCCTATAAAAACCTGCGTGACCGAGAAAGCTTCGAACATCCTTTACCGAAGATGGTGGTGGCAACTGCTCTATGACTTCAACCTTGGCCTTGTCCACCTCGATCCCTTCTTAGAAATCTTGTGACCGAGCACGATGCCTTCCTGCACCATGAAGTGGCACTTCTCCCAATTGAGCACCAAGTTAGTCTCCCTGCATCTAGCTAAAATTAAATCCAAGTCTCTCAAGCACGCATCAAAAGTCGGTCCAAAAACAGAAAAATCATCCATAAAGACTTCGATGCACTTTTCAATAAAATCAGCAAAGATAGCAGTCATGCAACGTTGAAAAGTACCAGGTGCATTACATAAACCAAAAGGCATGCGACGATAAGCATAGTACCATATGGACATGTAAAAGTAGTTTTCTCTTGGTCCTCCTTAGCAATTGGAATTTGAAAATAACCAGAGTAACCATCTAAGAAACAGTAATATTCTTGTCCTGCAAGCCTTCTAGCATCTGATCAATAAATGGAAGGGGGAAGTGGTCTTTCCTAGTGGCGGCATTTAACTTCCTATAATCAATGCAAACTCTATGCCCAGTAATAGTACGCTGAGGAATTAATTCACCTTTATCATTAGGAACTACAGTTAAGCCCCCTTTCTTGGGTACTACCTGAGTAGGACTTACCCATTCGCTGTCAGAGATTGGTAGATTATACCTGCATCCAGTAGCTTGATAACCTCCTTCTTAACTACCTCTTTCATGTGTGGGTTCAGTCGCCGCTGGGGCTGTCTCAATGGCTTGTAATCCTCCTCAAGATAAATGCGGTGGGTGCAGAATGTAGGAGCAATGCCTTTGATATCAGCAATGGACCATCCTAGCGCCTCTTTGTTCCTCCTCAAAATCTGCAACAATGCTTCCTCCTGTTCATCAGTTAAAGCATTAGAATAATAACAGGTAAATCAGTAGGAGGAACTAGGAAAGCGTATTTAAGATGACTCGGAAGCGGTTTAAGCTCAAGAGAAGGTGGTGATTCCACAGAAGGAGCTAGCGTCTTTGGAACTCGGTCCAGCGGTTCCTCCTCGATCCTGTGGTTCTTCCTATATGGTCTCCCAGCAAGAGCTGAAACGTGCAGTAGAAACCTCGGAGTCATCATGAGTGGTCTCTATGGAATCCACCAAACACTTCTCCAACGCATCCAGCTCGTGGGGCTGTAAGAATAATCCTGCATCAAAGTGTCAATACTAAACTAAAGCAAGCATGAACATCAGAAGGGTGAGTGGCAACCTTGGTCATGTCAAAAACAAGCTGCTCATCATGTAAACGCAGAATAATCTTCCCCCTTCAACATCAATAAGGGTCCTTGCTGTTCGCATGAATGGTCGACCTAGAATAAGTGGTACTACCTTGTCTTCCTCCATGTCTAAAATAACAAAATCAGCAGGAAAGCAAAGTACCAACTGAAACAATTAAATCTCTAACCACACCTCTAGGTAGGATAATCGACCTATCAGCTAATTGCAAAGTAATTCGTGTAGGTTCACATTCTCCTAACCAAGCTTCAAATACATAGATAATGGCATCAATTAATACTTGCACCTAAGTCACATAAACCCTTACCACAATTCACATTACCTATCGCGCAAGGTATGACCGGAGTACCTGGATCATCAAGCTTAGGTGGAAGCTTCTTCGAAAGCACAGCTGAAACGCTCTCAGTAAGCTGCACAGTATCCTTCTCCACTAAGGACCGTCTGTTGGACAGGATGTCCTTCATAAACTTCGCATATATTGGCATCTGCTTCAAAGCTTCAGAAAAAGGAATGTTAATGGTCAGTTTCTTAAAAATAGTCAAAAACTTACCAAACTGCTCATCCAAGTCTCTCTTCTTCAACCGGTTTGGAAAAGGAACTGGCGCTTCAGCAACTGCGCGTCGTGGAGGTGTGGAAGTCTTAGTAGTCTTGCTAATGCCACCTCCTCTTCAGCTGGTGGTTCCTCCTGGAACCCTGTGCAGTTTCTTCATTCTGCTCAACATTGGGGAGAGGGACCTCAACTTCAGGGACCACCGGGTCAAGCTGTGTACCACTCCTCAACGTGATAGCCTTGGCATGCTCTCTCGGATTCTGCTCCGACTGACTAGGCAAGGAACCCAAAGGACGCTGAGCTAACTGCTGAGATATCTGAGACAGCTGAGTCTCGATATTCCTTGAAGTCCTCTGTCATTGTTGAAGGTTCTCTGCTCCTGATTGAAGGCTTCCAGCTCATTAAACTTCTTCGTTAACCGAGATGAAATCATTCATCCTGGCCAGAACTGCATCCATACTAGAAGACGCTCCAGCACCGAATTTTGTGCTTGCTGATTCTGCAGTGGCTGCTTCTGATAGGAAGGATTGTACTGCTGCTGGGCCTCTGATTGTAATTTGTTACCACCAGCTTGGTAACGGTTTTGCTGCTGAGCTTGATAACCCGGATTTCCTTGATTCCCAAAATAATTACCCGGTCTGTTACCAACATAGTTCGCTGCCTCTTCTTGTGGTGGAGAACACTGGCACATGTTAGAAGCTCTACCACAGTACTCGCGCGGTGGATAAACCTCAGGAGCTGCTGCACTGGACTGTGGATTCATAACTGCACACATACGCTCAAACTGCTTCGACATTGCTTCTATCTTGGCAGCCAAGAAAGTGTTTGAATCTACTTCATAAACCCCAGCTGGTTTCTTCGGTGCAGCTTCTCCGGCTCTTGTACCTCCCCACTGATTAGCTGCTGTAGTAATAGTCTCTAGCAGCTCTTTAATCCGTGTAATGGGCAGCTCCATCAAACTACCTCCAGCACAAGTGTCAACCAACAACCGGCTAGACGGATCCAAATCCTTGTAAAAGGACTGCAGTATAACCTCTTCACCTAGTCCGTGATGTGGTACCTTCCTTACTATCCCTTAAAACGCTCCCAAGCTTCAGACAAGGACTCACCGGCGAACTGTTTGAAGTTTGTAATTTCTCCTCTCATGGTCAGCATCCGAGAGGGTGGGAAGTACTTTGCCAAGAATGCATTAGCCAGCTCTTCCCAAGTAGTGATACTGTCAGGCACAGCGAGTTTAACCATTCAGCGGCTCTATCCCTCAGGAGAATGGAAACAGAGTGAGCCGGCCACCTCCTGCGAAGCTGGTGTCGAACACGCTCCTACCAATCTCAGGAATGTAGTGAGATGACATTCGGATCTTCAGTGACCGTCCCGCTGAACTGAGGCGCGTTCATCACCATGGTCACATAGTGAGTCTTGAACTGCCACTGCACTCCTGCTGGTAGCGCAGGAATCACAATTGGCGACACCAACCCCTCAACACTTGGGCGGGTGTAGTCCCTCATCTGCCTCTCGTTATTCGCCATGTTCACTGCTGGTTGAACTTCTGGACCCTCTTCAATAACAGGTGGTTCGAGCACCCCCTCCTCAACTGGTGGATCCAGGTTCAAGTCTCTTCGAAGCTGTCTCGCAAACCTCTCGATCTCAAGATTGAGTTCGAACTCCGGTTCTCCTGCAGAGCGGGTTTTAACCATAAACCGAGAGTTAGTAAACTGAAGTGAAGAAAGCGTAAATTAAAAGAACAATAGCAATCGAATTTAAGCAGCAACAACCAGAGAAAGATAAAAGAAATAAACTCACAAAATTTGCAGATAAAGATCCTAATTACTAAACACAGAATATTCTAATAAAATCAGAAATCAAATCAGGAAGGTAAAAGAATAGATAAAACAAAATCTAATCAGAAATCAAAACAGAATAGTAAAATCAAAGAAAGAAAATCTAAAGTCCAAAAAAAACTGAAACGATTAACTAGCCTAAAAGCTAATGGTATTAAAAACAAAACAAGAAAAGAAAGAAAATAAAGAAACCTATCCTACTGTAACGACAGAAAGAGTCAAATGGAAGCAAAAATCATGTTCACATGCTAACCACAAACGTTCTAACTAAAAGAAAAATCAGATTAACTAAACGAAATAAATGAAAATAAATAACAGGAAAAAAAACAAAATAAAGAATAAACTAAATAATCGTGCCTCCCCGGCAACGGCGCCAAAAACTTGTTGGGGTAAAACCTAACGGCAAGTGTACCGGTCAATTCTAGCAAGTTTTAATAGGAGAATTCCCTAAGTATCGAACCAGAGGCGATGTGTCTAGTTTAAATCTTTATTAAACAAATTAAAACAGGAAATTGGGGTTTGATTCGATGATAATTAGAAACTGTAAACAGAATGCAAACAATAACAAGCAGGAAAATAAATGTTGTGAAACTGATTTGGAAAGGAGATCCCGGTTTACTACTGCACCCTAAATCTGTGATTCCTATCCCTAAGTGATTTATAAGATAATTCTGAGTAAAACCCTAGAATAAAGATAATTTACCTCCGGTCTCCCGCTTAGCAAATACTAGTTAGCAAAGACTGAATTTTAACTCTCGTTACAAACCCACTGTTTACTAACCGCCTAAGAACAATCTAGTTTATTGGTCAATTAGCAATTTAGAGGAATTACCGTCTCTAACTAACCGGTTATTTTCCTGTATTCAATTGAAAGCCGCAGTCGTCACATATAAGCTCACAAAATACTAATCCTTATAATTGGCCAAATTATAAAGATTAAAGAAATTAAGCAAGGAAAATAACTTTACTCAATCAAATTGCATTAAATCACAAAGGAACAGGAATAGTCAATTTAGGGATACATAGCAAACCGAAATCTAAAGGAAACTACTCAGCCATTGACATGTTTACAATAAGCAAAACTGTATGAGTAATTATAGAGAACAAGAAGGAACTCTGTTGAGACTTCTGGAGAAGTCTCCGTGGTGAACTTTCTGCTCTGCTGCTCCAAACTCCAAACCAGACTCAAACTCCAACTTAAACTAATCTCTGTATTGTGACAATTGTGTGCTGTCCAAGTGTCTCCTTACGTTGGCCAGACTCCTCCTTTTATAACAACAAAAATCTATCTTTAATCTATCTCTAATCTCCTCTAATTAAGCGTCGGATAATAGATATAATAAGAGATATTAAAGATAAACACGTATTCCGTTATTTCCGAAACTAACTTCTGGCGCTCCGCTTGTACTGGTCCGGGTTTGCAAACAAGTACGCAAACCCGGACCGCATCTGAAATTGGGCAGAAAGTCCTCGCTTGGGATGGTCTGGGTTTGCAAAGTAAGACACAAACCCGGACCGCATCAGAAATTGGGCAGAAGGTTTTGTGATGAGATGGTCCGGGTTTATAAACCCAGCTGCAAACCCGGACCCTCAATAAAACACAGCCGTGGTCAATGAAAATATGTATTTGACTCTGGTTTGGCTTCCCATGTTGCTCTAACCTCTAAAATCTTCATTTAAGCACTTTGTTGAGTATTTTATCCTGAAAACATATGAAATCGATCATTGGAGACAAATATAACAATAAAGAGTAATTAAAGCATTAAAGAGGAAAGTTAATGTCATAATGTAGAAAATTAAGCATGAATTAGTCTAGTAAACTTAGACAAATTCCTGACTTATCAGGGACGGTCAGAACACAAGCCTATCAAGCTAGTTCTTCGGCCTCTAGTGCATCGGGGTATGCAGCCTTTCCGGTTTGAAATTTGTTGGGCTAAAGATGATGAGTGTCGAGCTCTAGTGCAACGGATTTCGGGAATCGATGAGTCTAAACACCAGGATTATCAGTCCAAGGTTGCTGCATCTGGTGTCACGCTACGGAGGTGGGTGCGGAGGACGCTACTTGAGGAATCAACTGCTATTTAGCAGGTTAAGCAGGAGATAGATGTTTTGGCATCAGGAGAGCTGACGGTGGAGAGCTTGAGGGCATAAGTTGATCTTTCTTTCCAATTGGATTGGTTGTTGTATAAGGACGAGGTTGGGTGGCAGCAGCGGTCAAGGCAGAAGTGGCTCTCTGAGGAGGATAGGAACACCACTTTCTTCTTTAGTCGCTTTTGTGTTGGGGCTCACCGTAATACAATTCATGCCATGTGGCGGCAGATGAAGTTGTTGTCTCTGAGTGGAATGCAATTGAAGGGGTAGCCAAGGCTTACTTCCAAGATCTTTTTAATTCTACAAACCCACAACATACCACATTTGCTTGCTTGCGTTGAGGGGCGGGTGCCACAGGAGATGTTTGATGCCATGGGCAGTCCATATACAAGGGAGGAGATCATGGTTGCGTTGAACAGAATGCACCCTTGCAAGACGTCTTGCCTGAATGAGGTGAATGGTACGTTTCTTCATGCTTTTTGGCCTATGGTTGGTGAAGATTTGTTTTGCTTGGCCATCAAAGAGAGTTCCCTCTAGGAAGTGGCGGGCCTTAAAAAGTTTGAATAATAGAAGATGAGGCTGTGTTAAAACCGCCAACATTGCTAGGCTAACAATGATCGATTAAAAAATAACAAATCCTGAAACCCCAACCCCTTGACTCAAACCTTGGCACTTGGAAAACCATTTCTTCCAATGCAGGACACGTTGCTGCACCCCCCCTTCATCCTGCCTCCAACTATAAATCATACACATATTGTTCTAATGCCCAAAAAGAAAAGAGCACTGTCTATGATTGATTTTCGGCCTATTTCCTTATGCAATACAATATACACGGTGATCTATTAAGTTTTAGTTAATCGCGTTAAGTCATTTGTTATCTTGGACTCCTAGACAACTTTTGTGTGTGGTAGGCTTATCACTGATCAAGTTATTGTTGCCCCTGAGCTCTTGCACCTTATGCGCCATTCACAAAGTTAAGCACGGTTTGTATGCTTAGAAAGTTGATATTTCAAAGGCATTTGACCGTGTTGAGTAGAGTTTTGTACTTGATATCTTAGGAAGCATGAGATTCCATCCTAATTTGATCAAGTTATTGCGTAAATGTGTTACTGTTAAGTCAAGACCCTTCAGTTTTGATGATAGCAAACCTGTGTTGTTTATCTAATATGTTTGTTGAGCTTTTAATTCAGATAAACAGATGGAGGAGTGGCTTAGCACGCAAGGTTGCAAGCGCACTCTGTTCATGACATGTGCCTAACTAGTCGGGCACCTGTCTGGAGAGCTTCGATAGAACTTCTAGTACACACAAGTGGTCAAAACACTACACACTCACATCTCTCATGCATCAGATGGAATAAAAGGACAAAATACATTAAGTGGTTCGACAAACTCATGCAGACTTATACATCCACACAAGCAACTAGCTCACGACAAAAGCATAGCTCATTAATGTGCAAGATAACAAGATAAGTCAGGGCTATTAAGAAGCATTCATTACGTAGCCATAATGAAGACTTAGAGAGCATTTATGGGGCATATATGAAGCAGACAAGATCAAGCAAGTGGAGAGTGCAAGTGGTGACCGACCACCTGAATGCTTGCCTCCGACGTGTCCAATTACAAGGCGACACGTGTCTTGACGGCTCAAGATCAAGTTGAAGAACAACCTATATTCGAGTGTGGCTATTTTTCTAGGGTTGAAGAATCAAACGACTCCTCGAGTCTATGAGGTTGTAGGTTGTCTGTTATCCATCTTAATTTTCTTGTATAAATACAAAGTATAATGTCCTAAGTAAGATAACTTGGTCATATACGGAGAAGAGAGATACCTAGAGCATGTGTGAATCAGACTAAGTGTGTGTAAGTACCAGTAAGTTGGTGAGATAATTAGGACTGGGTCAGAGAGGTAATACTTTGTGTATTTGGTAGACTGATCAGTTAGGGAATGGTTGGGGAACTGTAGACCTGTTGTCAAGAGAGGGTAGAGGACTTTGGGATAAAGACCTAAACTGTCTCGGAGTCAGGAGGTAGGGTGAGGGAGATTGAGTGAAATTTCTGTGTGTAAATACTCAAACGAAAAGGAGTTTCCAGTTTTAGTTTATCAAGTTCCTTCCTCAACTATCAAGTAGATCACATAGGATAATGACACATCCGTGATCGGTCGGGAACGCATCAGGAGCACCAGCCAGTCTCAATTGGTATCAAGCAGGTCTCTTCTAGAAAGCTAACTGCTTTGGAAGAGGATCAAAATGTCTCATTCAAACCTGCTGGCATTAGAAGAAGGTTCTACACCAAATTGACCACCACTTTTCAATGAAGACAACTACACTCACTAGAAGAACAAGATGGAGTTCCACATCAAGTCTGATGATCCAAGGATGCGGAGGGTTGTATCACGAGGTGAATACACCTTCCAAGACGCGCAAGGACAAGACATATCAGTCAACAAAATGACTGATGATCAAATCAAGAAGTTGACGTTCAACGCTCGAGCAGTAAGAATCCTACACTATGCATTACTACCTGAGCAATACTCTAAGGTGGCCTCAGCCAAAACAGCCAAGGAAATCTGCGAAACTCTTGAAGTTACCTATGAAGGAAATGATGAGATCAAAAAGACTTGTATTGAACTGTTGCTTACTCACTGGGAGTTGTTCAAAAGGAAGAAAAAGAGAGCATCTCTGAAATGCATACTAGGTTCACCAAGCTGATCAATGAAATGGTTGTGCTTGGAAGAACCATCTCAAATGAGGATCAAATTTGAAATTCCTCAGACTTCCTGCATCCTATGATTGCAAAGTCAATGCCATGCAAGAAGTTCATGATCTCTTTAAGATGTCTCTGGCAGACATGCTAGGATCATTAATGACATTTGAGCTAAAATTACAACAAAGAAGCTCAGAAAGCTCAATAAGGGAGAGAGGAAAAGACATAGCTCTTCAGGTAGCTGAAAATGAGAAAACTGGGTAAGGGGAAGACGATGATGAGATGGTCCTCTATGCTAAGAGGTACTTTCAAAAGTTCATTAGAAACAACGTGAGAAAAGGAAAGGAGCCCAAGGAATCTGACGATCACCAAAGGAAGAGCAATGACAAGTTCTTTGGGTGTTCAAAACGTGGGCACCACATCAAAGACTGCCCACAACAACCCGAGAGGACAACGACAGGATCGGGAAACCTGTCCGGAGATTGTTCAACAAAGGGCCAAAGAAAGAAGCCTTCGTTGCTGCATGGGGAGACTCAGAACTAAGTGACAACAACCAAACCTCTGACAGTGATCTCTAAGAGGATGAAAAGGCTCACCTTTGTCTTGAGGAAGTTTGTCTGATGGCTCAAGACAAGAAAATGTCAGAATCAGAAGAATAAGAGGCACAAAACAAGGTAAACTACTCTCGACTTAGAAAGAAAATGCAAACAGCTAAACTTCTAGGACTCAGAAAGTTTTCTCTCTATTGGTTGATCAAATGGAAAAGTTGAAAAATGAAAAACTAGAGAAAAGTTTAGACAAGGATAAGTTAGTAAATCTTACAAATGCACTCAAGAAACTACAAACTGACTATAGCGAAATTCTTGCTGTCCATGAAAAAATGAAGTTAGGAAATCAACCTGAAATCGATGAATTAATTGCTGCACTTGACAAAAAGGCAAAAGAACTAGCGTCCACCAAAGAAAAGCATGCAAAACTAGAAACTAATGCTACGACACTCATGTGGAAAAACAAAAGACCGGTCGGGTATCAATCGGGAACCCGTCGTAGAGATGTCTGCCACCTGTGGAGACAACCCAGTCACCACGAAGCCAAATGCTATAAGACACGATTTATGAGGCATTGACAACTCAGGAAAATCGGGCTAAGATGGGTAGTCAAGGATGATCATAGAACAATGTTTTTCTGTGGAAATGGGTCCAAACATTATTGGGACCCTAACCCCACGTTACTAACTTGTTAAGCGCAGAATCGAGTGGGAAGGGACCCCTGCTAGTAAATTGACAGTGGTGCTCTAAACATATGACATGAGACAAGTGGAAATTATTCTCACTCGAACCAGGAAGCCAAGGAACCGTCTCCTTTGGCGACAAAAAAAAGGGAAAAATCGTCGGTGTAGGTAAGGTTGGTTTTACTTCAGATTATGTCATTGACAATGTCAATTTTGTTGATGGTTTAAAATTCAATTTGCTCAGTGTATCTCAAATTTGTGACAAAGATAACTCAGTCCACTTCTATTCTACACATTGTAGCATAGTAAGTCTGAGTAATGGAAAGGAGTTGTTAAGGGGTAAAAGATAGAAAATGTATACGTAACCAGTTTGAAGGATATTGACAGTCTAAACCTTCCATGCTTGACAGCATTAATAGATGACTCCACACTATGGCACAAAATACTAGGGCATGTCAGTATATAGTCAAGAATCAGTTGGTTAAAGGTTCCCTGAGATTAAGAAATCTGAGACCAATCTTTGTGATGCCTGTGTAAGGAGCAAACAAACTAAAACTTCTTTCAAATCAAAGAACATGGTAAGTACATTTAAACAACTCGAACTACTTCATATGGACTTATGTGGACCAATGAGAATCAGAAGTTTAGGAGGAAATTGGTTTGTGTTTGTAATTGTTGATGATTACTCACGATTTGTATGGACAATCTTTATTTCTTCCAAAGACGAAGTATTTGAGAAATTTTAAGCTTTTGTAGGAAAGATCCAAGTACAACTCAATCTCAAAATCAAGGCTCTTCGGTCTGATCATGGGCCAGAGTTTGAAAATCAACAATTCATAAAAATGTGTAAACAACATGGAATCAACCACACATATTCAACACCTAGAACACTCAGCAAAATGGGGTAGTTGAGCGTAAGAACAGAACATTACAAGAAGTAGCTAGAGCCATTCTACTGGGGAGCAATCTTCCTCAAGTCTTTTGGGCTGAAGCCGTAGCAACTGCCTGTTACATCACCAATAGAATGCTCATAGGGCCAATTCTTAACAAGACACCCTATGAGTTGATCAAGGGGAGAAAACCAATCATAAGCCACTTCAGAATCTTTGGTTGTAAGTGTTTTGTCCATAACAATGAAAAGAATTCCCTAGGAAAGTTCAACGCCATGAGTGATCTGGCCATCTTCCTTGGGTACTCAGAAAGGAGCAGGACATACAAAATCTAAAACAAAAGGACTCTAAAAGTAAAAGAGAGTGTACATGAGGTCTTTGGTGAGGCTGAAATCCATAAGAGCAAAGAACCTGAAGAAGATGAAGCCTATGGTTTTAATCTAGCTGGACAAGATCACACAGACAATCCCAAAGATGAATCACCGACTAAGGAGAGCCTTCTAGACAGGTCAGCAACAGGTCAGCAACATGTCAACGAAGGAAACAATGATGGTAAGATCCTCTATCACCATCGACCATTCATCAATCTTGAGTTCTGTATAAAGATCACGCATTGGAGAGCATCATATCGGATATCTTCAAAGGAATTCAAACCAGAGCACAAACTCGTGACCTTCTAGCCTTTTCCACTACAGTTTCACCCATCGAACCCAAAAACATCAAAGAAGCTCTACAAGACTCATACTGTATTAAAGCAATACAAGAGGAATAAATCAGTTTGAGAGATGCAAAGTCGGGCATCTTGTGACTCGCCCCACACATCAAGGGGTACTTGGCACGAAGTGGGTCTTCAGAAACAAGCTAAATGAAATGGGAGAAGTCATTTGGAACAAGGCTTGGTTGGTAGCATAAGGATATCGTCAACAAGAAGGGATAGATTTCCAAGAAACCTTTGCCCCAGCAGCAAGGATGGAGTCCATTCGATTACTTATTACCTTTTTCGCACTCAAAGGAATCAAACTCTTTCAACTTGACATCAAAAGCACCTTTCTTAATGGGTATGTCAAGGAAGAAGTGTATGTAGAACAACCTCCAGGTTTTGAGACACAGGAAGGGAAAGACATGATGCTCAAGCTTGACAAAGCTCTCTATGGGCTCAAACAAGCTCCAAGATCATGGTATGATCGCCTGTCATCCTATCTATTGCAAAACCATTTCAAAAGAGGAAAGGCTAACAAAACCTTGTTTGTATATAACAACAAAAAGGATTTATTGATAGTGCAAATTTATGTTGACGACATAATCATTGGAGCTTCTGATGAGAAGTATTGCAAGAAATTTGAAGCATTGATGAAAAGAGAATTTGAGATGAGTGATCTAGGAGCATTGAAGTTCTTTTTAGGACTCAAGTAAAGCAGGATAATGAAGGGATCATCATATCCCAGCAAAAGTATGTAAAGGATTTACTGAAAAGATTTGGAATGAAGACATGTAAACCTTTTAACACACCAATGACAGTTGGCACAAAGATGGGCATCATGACTGGTGACCAACCGGTCGACCAACGATTGTACAGAGAAATGATTGGTTCTCTACTATACCTAACTACTAGTAGACTGGACATTATGTATAGTATTTGCTTATGTGCCAGGTTTCAAGCAGATCCAAGAGAGAGTCATCTCATAGCTGTGAAAAGAATCCTACGTTATCTCAAAGGGTCCATGAACCTTGGTCTCTTTTATCCAAAATTCACTAACTGTAATATTGTAGGATTTTCAGATGCAGACTATGGCGGTTCTATAACTGATCGAAAGAGCACGTCAGGAACAACATTCTTCGTTGGATCATGTTGAATTGCATAGGGATTAAAGAAACAACAAAGCGTGACAATCTCAACTGCTGAATCAGAATACATAGCTGCGGCAAGTTGTTGTGCTCAACTCTTGTGGCTCAAATAACAAATTGGTGACTACGGTGTCAAAACAGGTACACTACCTACTAGACACATTGACATTAGACATCATTTTCTTAAGATTTTGTGAAAAGGAATTAGTTGGTTTAAAATACATTTCAACTGAAAACCAACTAGCAGACTTTTACCAAGCCACTAAGTAGAGAAAGGTTCAACAAGATTATTCATGATCTTGGAATGATATTCATTAATCACGATTAGGCTATCTTTGACTCTCATGATCAGTCACCAACGGCTGAGCAACACCTCAAGTATGTCGTTCAATGGTCTGTGTCTAGTTTAATGCAAAAATGTTGAGTCAAAACGACTACTTGAAACAATATGTCAGCAATTTCACAAAAGTAAGGTTAGAATAGGAAGAGTGTAATGGATAGAAACGGGAAACCTACAATGGATTGATGACTATCAGTCACGATTGATGCCCGTTGTGAATAGTGCCGTTACGACATGTCAGCGACGGACGAGGAATGGTCGCCGACTGTTACTCGATATTTATTAAAGGGCGATGAGAGTTCCACTCTTGTCACACTATTGCCCTCACTCTCTCTTAATCTTGAACATACAATCAACTTCCCTACTCTCTTACAAACACTCTAGTGAGATTTGTGCTAAGAATCCTCACCTCACAGCTCGCTAAGAACTCTCGATCGAAAAGTACTAAATTACAGAAAATCCTTGATCAACCATGGCACCTAAAACTGCAAAGCGCTCAAAGACCAAGGCTATCCTAAGGGACATTCGCCCAGAAAAGAGCGCCGACACGCGGCTGAAATGTCACATCATAGCACCACCGCCTACTCTCCTGTCCAAAAAGATGGAAGATCAACTTGTTCTTCGAGTCAAGGATGAGGGCGAACTACAGGCAGAAGAGATAAACTATATAAATGCCTACCTACCCAAACTTTTTCATCTCATTCACTCTGGGAATCTCAAACCCACAATTCTCACTACCTCAACTCCCACAGAAAGAAAAGTCATGACCTCTTCCGTTCCATCTCCTAAAACCTCAAAAATTACCACGAAACAATCCAAAGCCAAGAAACCAAAAATCTCACAAAGCAAAAGTCTCCCACAGGCTTCCACCAGTCACGCAACTCGCGCTTCCAAGCGTCTCTAAACCAAACAAAAACTACCCAAGGAAACCCAGCCACACCTGAACGAGCAACTCAAAAGCTTCTCTTTACCGAAGAGGATGAAGCAACTCCCACTGACCTCATTGAGCAAATCTCTCATGAAATAGAAGAATTGGAAGTCCAGAGTGACGAAAAGTCCCAAAAGCAAGCTCAATAGAAGAGGAAGCTCAAGAAATGGTGTGACCGCACCGGACTTTGCCGACGAAGAAGAACCTCACGCTCAAAGCACACTACCGGTCACAGAGCGGTCTCTGACTCCTCCCTGATTCAATCAGGAAGGAGAAAGTAACAGGGAATCAGTCTCACCTATCATCTTGATGTTCGAGCAGCGTGAACAGCAAAGAAAGGCCAATGGAAAACAACAAATGGCTCCTTCACCGCACGCTCAAGAGCTCGAGGATCTCTTTCAGTCAAAGAGAGTGGTTGCGAAGCCACAACCGCAACAATCGCACAAGCGCTTGAAGAAACTAAGAGAACTAGAGCCAACTCTCATCAAGGCAACAAACGTGTCGATAAGTCATGTCCTGTCTTACCAAAGACACTAGACCTTGAGTGGATGGAGAAAATGGGCCTCGGAGAAATCGTGGAGCTGCTTGAATTCTAAGGATAGGTCGACTTCTTCCAAGAGCCCATCGCCTGCTACACAGAGCTGCTCAAAGAGCACATGAGATATCTAGGCCCTCACTAGAGTGACGACGATGAGGACTACCTCGTTTCAAAAGTCCAAGGGATCCACATCAACATCACAAAGTCTTGGATCTGCAAGACTTTCAACCTGGAGCCAGAGGGATTAGTCGTTCCAAATGACATGACTTGGAATGACTTGGGACATCAAAGGGGAAAGATGGTCCATCTGTTCAACAAGGGGGCAACAATGAATAACTTCTACTCAATGCAAATGTCCATCCCCAATAAAGTGCTCTTTAGCCTTCTCACCCTCAACATCACCCGAAGGAGTCAACGAACCCACATTGTCAATGCTAGAGATGTGTGGATCATGTACGCCCTAAGGATGAAGGTGAAAATTGATCTTCCCGCTATGATGCTCCTCACCCTTGGGGAAAGCAGATACGTCAAACAAGGGCTAGTACACGGGGGAGTGGTAACCACGACACTAGAGTAATTTGAAGTGGACACCGACCGCTTCCACGAGTGCTCGCGGACCGCTCAGGATTGCATATGCTCAGAGATGCTATCCAAGATGGGGATCAACCCAAGGGGAGAAGCTTATGGTCCCTCAAAAGCCTACCAAAAGTGAGGACCCACGATCAAAGCCTCGCCCAATTGCTAGGAGTTCTGCTCACAAAAGAAAACACAGTCTCTCACTAGTCCGCGACATGTCAGGGACCAGTCTGGATACTTCAGCTCGAGACGTTCTTCAGTGTGTAAGAGTCACTTTTACGGCTGTGCAGGCTGTCTCCCAAGAACCTAGTGTTCACCAATCACCACATGGTTCAAGAAGCAATAGACTTCATAGATTCACATCTATAGCCTGAGAGTTCCATCTCTTAAAGACTCGAGTGAAGCTTGTGAGAAATTGTAGTTTTAAGTTAGATTTTTTGTCTCTCTTCTTTTGTTTTCTGCCATTGACTATCTGTTTCACACGTCAACTTTTGATCTCAACTTAAATGCAACTGTTACATTTTCTATTTTGAATGCAAATCTTGTTTACGAATGACTTTATTGAATTGGCTGGTTCTTTCGTGATTATAACTACCTCTTGATCAGAGACAACACCGTTCATGCGACCTGTGCATGTTAGTCACCTGACACGCCATCGATTCCCCAGGACTGCCAACTCATTAATACATAGTTATTAGACCCTCATGACCAGACTGTGACCTGTCCCTCACCTATATTTATACCCATCGCTCAGCCATCACTCAAAGTTGCTCTCACAATCAACTTTTGCCATCCTTAAACACTCTTCTTCACAACAGTCATGAGTCGTGAAAACTACAACGCTTCTAGCTCGAAGGAGAAAACCATTTTCTCTACCATCAGAAAATGCATGACACAAAAGAAAGGTTTGCCTCCTTCTAATCTTCGTCTAAAACCCAAAGTGTCGTCTGCATGGTCCACAAATGTAAGTGCCAGCCAAACCCAGTCAGAAACTTATTACTCCACAATCGATTCCAGATATCAAAGTTACTCTGCTGATGACCCTTGTGGCCTAGACTCTTCTGACCCCGCCACATCCAAGCGTCACACTTCTTAAAGTTGTCTCATTCAAATGTAGACTATAATCTATGGAATGTTATGTCCTTTACAATAACGTGAGTCGTGTAGTTGCTCCCTATTTTGTTGTATGACAAAGGGGGAAAAGAAAGATATGTACTTGTGAATTTATGACTATCATCCTTGTGTTATGTAATTGAATCTTAATGAAGGACTATCTACTATGGCTCGGTATAAGGTTGTTGTGTTGTTATCATGATATCATTCATCATTTGATTATTTTTTTAACTCTTAACAAACTCAGGGGGAATCCCTCTTAGGGGGAATATTCGCACTTCCATAAACTGTCAAGTACATATGATCAAATTCAATTTTGTATCGGTTGCCATCATCAAAAAGGGGGAAATTGTTAAGTCAAGACCCTTCAGGTTTGACGATAGCAAACCTGTGTTGTTTATCTAATATGTTTGTTGAGCATTTAATTCAGATAAACAGATAGAGGAGTGGCTTAGCATGCAAGGTTGTAAGCACACTCTGTTCATGACATGTGCCCAACCAGTCGGGCTCTTGTCTGGAGAGCTCCGACAGAACTTCTAGTACACACAAGAGGTCAAAACACTACATATCCACATCTCTCATGTATCTGTAACACCCCATCCAACACTTATGCACTTAATAACAAACTGCAGCGGAAAACAAGCTTCATCACATTACTTAACACGTTGGTGTTACACGCCGTTAACCACCCACGTGGCTAACAAGGCTGTTACATATACAATGTATCGGTCTGATGGACTAGATTCCCGAGCTACTACACATTGCTATCCCTTTTCCATTAGCAACAAAACATACCCATTCCTTCCAACTGTACCGAGTATTCACAACTAATGTCGATAACAATTTCGGTCTTACTACACCTACTGTAGAGTGTACATAAAACTTAAATGATTACCCATGTACAACGACTACCCCGTCCTACTCTCGAACGGCTTCCAGCTCCTTGTACCTGAAATAGGATAAGAAGAGAAAGGGTGGCCCCCAAGAGGCTCAACACCTTTGCTGGTATGGTAATCCCGCAGCCCGCATGCTACCGGGCCACGCACAACTAATAGTCGTCTTAGCATGCGGTTGATTTTATTTGAATCATGCATGTGAACTTAAACACACAACACATAACATTCCACCTCAATGGGCTCAACAACAGATAACACATCCTTACTTGATAGGTCACTCATTGTGATCATTAACCCTAGAGTGTTTCTCCTCTAATGGAGCTACTTCCTTAATAGACGACAACTACCCATTAATCGGGTTATCCTTAAACGCCTCTTATCACAAACTGGGATTCATATCCATGATCCACATACTCCACATTTTACAATATATAACATACACCACATAACAACACTTTTCACGTTTCAACGTGCACATATCAACATCGCAATGGGAATTGCAGTACAACAACAACAAATAACATAATGGGAACGGTTCTCTTAGGAACCGACCCAAACATTGTTAATTCACTGGTGAGCCTAGAGAATGATGTCACCCTCATGATAAGCTCGTTATACAACACTCATTACCGTCCTAATAGTTGGACGAGTAACTTAAGTTAAGATGGTTCGGGTTTTGTGACCCGAACACACCACACAAACACATGTTCCCCCTAAACCAATCATAAGTGATAAGTGTCCAAATGAGCATGTTTTATAGGTGTATTTCATATACTATATTAGCACTTTTCTTGCTCATTTCTCCACTTTGGTTAGTTTTCCTCTAGTTTATGTTTTATTGTTATCTCACAAATTTATTGTTTAAACATGAGAAAACCCAAGATGGGAGCAAAGTAGACGAAGAGACGAACGCATAGACGCAAACGGCTCGAAAACGGAGTCCAAACGAAGAATCTAGAGCCGGTCAAAGTTCGTAGAAGAAAACAAGTCAAAAGACTTGACTTGTGTCCGCCTGGTGACCGCCTAACCAAGGACGGACGTGGGTAGTGTCCGCCTGGTGTCCGCCTAACCAGGGGCGGACGTGAGTGAAGAAATTGTCTGTGTGTTGTCCGCATAAAACAGGACGGACAGGGAGCGGACATGGGTGTGTCCGCATGAACTTAGGTGGACAAGGAGGCGGACGTGATTTGTGTCCGCATAAACTTAGGCGGACAAGGGGCGGACGTGACTAAATTCAGACGCGACAGTTTTCTTCCTCCTTCTTCTTTTTGGCGCCATATCCATCTACTCCGACAGCGCCTACCTTAATTCACTCACGCGTCTGTCTCCAGCTCTGTCTGCAATCAATGAGCAATCAATCTGCAATCAATCTCCTTCCACTCCAGATCTGCCTCAACCTTATCCTCCTCCTCTATATAAACCCAGCACCTTCAACCTTAAACAGACGTACGGAGAAAACCAGAAAATCAGACCATCGCTCACCACATTATACCATTCGCTTCCATTCATTCTCTCCCGTACACCACAACACATCATTCGATCCCCAGAACTCAAACACTCCAAATCACTCATTCCACATACAATATCTTACGTACACGCTCCACTCTTTTTCTTCATTTCTCCATTCACCATCCACACCTCCGTATTATTATTACGTCCAACCTCTGTCTGGCTTATTACCAGTTAATATGTCAGGCTAAGGAGGATTTACTCCAGGCGAAGGTTTAATTATGGTTTGTTTAGTTGTGTAATCTATATTTCTACAGGTTAAAATAAATTCAGTTTGTTACGATTAAAGTTTATCTCTCTCCCTTTTTAATAAATTTCATCGATTTATTAAAAAGCCTTACTAAATCTGTTGTTAATCTGATCGGTGACAAACAGATAGGTTAATTAAGCCGTAAAACTGTAGGAAACTTGTTTTCATCGGACAAGTTAGTACTCAGTTGCAAGAATAAAATTCCTCACACTTAACTGCCATTTACTAGTGCTTGCTTGAGTTTTCATCGGACCTTGCACTTCCTGGTAAACGAGTTCTTATGAGTTTTCATCGGACCTTAAGATAATAAAGGAATCTTGCCAAACTATTATATTAAACCGGTAGAGATAGCATAATTAATCAGATTATATAAACCTGAACCCGGAGTTCCATTTAATTTATCTTCACTCAGTTATCTTATCTGCTATTTAACTTTTCAAAACAAGTCAATTAACTCCCCCCTTTTTTGACAAGCTTAGGTACTACTTTATTTCACTATAAGTCCCACGGTTTGACCCCGGCCGCTTCTGTCTTACTATACTACTACGACTGGGTTTTATTTGCAGCCCGACGGATATTTTGAGTATTAATTTCTTTCAGTTGTTTTAATTACACCAGTTCTAACCACTCACAATATTTAGTCTGCAATAAGTCAGAATAGTTAAGCTTTGGAGTAAGCTAATGGGAGATCATAACCCGTGAGGGAAACAACCATAACAGAGAGAAGGTAAGGCTAAAAAGGATACCCACTCCCAAACAACGCGTGACCGGCCTAACCGGATTCCTCACCCCTGTTAGTACATACTCACTTTTAGATACTAGTTAGAACCCCAATATGGAGTCTATCACATCCACACATCATACAGTATTACAACTGGGTTACACATACAAGGGAGGTCCCTACATACACACACAAATATCACACAATTAACGCACGCATAGCCGTGGTTAGAATGCCCCATGGTTTGGGTCGTTTAATCCAATACCGAACTCTCATGTGATCCTAGACTCAGTTAACAAAGGTTAACACTTCCGAGGTTAAATGGTATCGGAACTAGACACGTCACATATATGAATTATGTAAACTCATTACATGTTTTATCTCACAACGTGGCAACATACAGAAAAACACATTGGCATACAAGCCGGTGTAATCCGGTAGGACACAGGTTGCAAGAAAACCATACCTTGGTCCCTGTGCGTTCGAGTCCCGCCAAACGTAGTTCCTAAACATGATTAGTATGTCGGTTAATTAACTTATTTAACTTTTGAATAACTAAGTGCTTTCACATGTTTATATGTCATGTTTCCTTACTTAATTCACACTTGATTATCCTTGTTATACCCACTAGGGTTTAATACTTAAGTCACTCTTGTTTGTTTTTTTTTAAACAAGTTTGGTCCGACCGACCTTACACAAGGTCGGTCCATTCCAGTGCATATTACCGTCAGAAAGTTCCACTCCGACCGACCTTGCAAGTCCGGTCCACAAGGTCGGTCCTTCCAGAAACAATTCCGTTCAAAAATTTAGACACGACCGACCTTGCAAGTCTGGTCCCAAGGTCGGTCCATTCCAGAAACTTAATCTGTACCAAAAATACAAGCCACTGACCTTGCAAGTCCGGTCCCCAAGGTCGGTCCATTCCAGAGACCGTCTCTGGCAGGGTAAACTGGGCTCGACCGACCTTACAAGTCCGTCCCTAAGATCGGTCGGCTCCAGACCTTTGTTTCTACATTCCCATTTAACTCCAAACTTCACCTTATAGTGCCCTAGTATGTTCTAACCACATTCGGCACTTCAAACACATCTTTCGCCATGTACTAAACTCCTTAAATCACAACCAAAACCATCTTTATCATTCCACAAATTCCTTACAAAATTCCGAGCACTTGCAATGTTTTCTCCTTAGGATTTCTAAGTGGTGAGTCATGCCTATAACTCCACTAACCAAAATGTTACCTTACCACCATTACCACTACTCCAAGGGCATTATTTCACACTTACACCTCCCATACACAATCTCCTTTTATTTCCCACTAGTTCACACTTAGTCTTCACAAGGCATTATTTTTCCTTTGATCACCAAAACTTGCACAAAACTTAGTATTTCATACAACATAACTTTGGTGTGTTTACAACACCCATTTGATTTCTAAATCCTCCAAGACTATGCCCAAGGCATCATAACACTTAAAAACACCATATTTCACTTGTTTTACCATCTTAACACTTAACAAATTCCTAATACCTACTAGGTCATAAAATCCCATTAGAATACATAAACTCCTTTGTTTATCAACTAAATTTTGCCATAGCTTCTCTTGTATATTCTCACACCCAAACACTTAGGTTTTCACCATTTAACATCCAAGAACACTTAAATCCATCAAGAACCTTCTCACACACAAAACTTCACCAGATTTACACTACATCACAATATAGTGCATAAACAAATTGCTTGGCACTTAGGCCCTTAAATAACATGGCTCTTAGGCCCTTAAATAGCATAAGCCTTAAACACTGAATTTCCCACATAAATAATGCCTTTGACCTGCAATTACATACAACAACACATATGCCCTTTAATAGTTTCCTTGAGAGAATTTTACTAGGTCATTCACCATTGGCTCCTTAGGTATTTTATTAAGCAAATCAAGCTCATTTTTCCTAAGGCATTTAACTACATTGAGATAGTTTGTTTACCTCTTTTCCTCACAAACTTCTTTCTTGTTTCCTTGTACCGAAAATCAGCAAGGAGTTTGATCACTTGTCAACTTTCTATTCAATATACATATAAGGGTAATGAGCTTAAGAATTCACACTTAAACTCATATACAAACCCTAGTTCAACATAAGTGTTTTAATACACTAAAATGATATTTACCTTTGAATTTGAAAGAGAACTTGAATATGTAACAAGAGAGGTCTCCACCAAACCCTTGAATGGTTGGAATGAAGCTAGAACAAGGCAAGATGAAGGCACCATTAGTGGTGATTTTCGGCCACACACTAGAACAAGAGGAAACATTGATTTTCTTTGACTTTCCTTACCTTGAAGCAAAGGAGAATAACAAGGCATGAAAAGGTAAGCTCAAGCTCCTTCAATGGAGAATCTTCATGGCACCAAAATGGAGTTCTTGAAGATTTGAAAAGAGAGAAGTGTAGAGCTTGGCCTAACTAAGACAAATATGGTCTTAGAATTTGCTTTGGTATATGGAGCTAGAAGATATAAGAGATTGAAGATGGTGGTGTGAGTGGTGCTGTAGCAAACCGAGAATGGAGCTTGGGAGAAGATGAAGAAATCGGTGGGGATGAGAAGGAATGAAGAAGGTGAGGTGAGAGGTAACTTTAGTAGATATTTATGTAATTAAAGTAGAATAGTACTTTACTTTATTTCTTTCTTTCTTTAATTGATTTGTAAATGGTGATGACTCACCCTACAAAAACCGGCCCCCATTTAATAATAAGGGTGTTTTGGTCTTTGTTGACCAATTAACTTACTTATATTGACTTATGTTATAAATTTGCAATTTTTTTGTTACTATTCACAAAAAAACAAGGCACATAGTTGTGAAATTTTTGATTTCCCATTGATTTAGACTTCCAAATGTGATACTAAGTAGTACACATGTTAATTAAAGAGTAATGATGGACATTTAGCCATTCAAAACTCATTTACAAGACAATTTTTCAAAAAATGTGCTTTAAGACTCCTTAAAGCACATTTTGTATTTTAACTTGTTTTCAAGCTTGGTTTTCTTTGGTAATTGGTTTTATATGTTCATTAACATATAATTAAGGCATAGGTATGACCTTTAGGTCTTATACAAACTTATCCCAAGCTTAGAGCACATTTTTGCCCATATTGACTTTAAGGTATTTTCTTGTGTTTTGTTTGGTTTAAATGTCTACCAAGGTTCCCTAAGGACTTAATTAGCCTTATTAAATCATAATTGAATATCACTAAGTCTTGGTAGGCTCTTTGGGTCCCAACCAAGTTCACTCCAAGCTTAGAGCATGTTTTCGCTCAAGCTGTGTCTTAGTGCTTTATTGTGTTTTACTATGGTTTAAATTGTACACTGACGTTTCTAGGGCACTTTTTAGCCTTTAAATATCATATTTTAGTATTTAAACAATATATCAAGGTTTGGGGTATTTCAGTATCAGACGGAATAAAAGGACAAAATACATCAAGTGGTTCGACAAACTCATGCAGTCTTATACATCCACACAAGCAACTATCTCACGACAAAAGCATAACTCATTAATATGCTAGATAACAAGATAAGTCTGGGCTATTAAGAAGCACTCATTACGTAGCCATAATGAAGACTTAGAGAGCATTTATGGGGCATTTATGAAGCAGACAAGATCAGGCCAAAGAAGAGTGCAAGTGGTGACCGACCACCTGAATGCTTGCCTCTGACGTGTCCAATTACAAGGTGACACGTGTCTTGACAGCTCCAGATCAAGTTGAAGAACAACCTATATTCGAGTGTGGCTATTTTACTAAGGATGAAGAAGCGAACGAATCCTAGAGTCTAGGAGGTTGTAGACTGTCTGTTATCCATCTTAACTTGCTTGTATAAATTTGAAGTATAATGTCCTAAGTAAGATAACTTGGTCATAAACGGAGAAGAGAGATAACTAGAGCAAGTGTGAATTAGACTAAGTGTGTGTTAGTACTAGTAAGTTGGTGAGCTGGATAGGACTGGGTCGAAGAGGTAATACTTTGTGTATTTGGTAGACTGATCAGTCAGGGAACGGTTGGGGAACTGTAGACCTGCTGTCAGGAGAGGGTAGAGGACTTTGGGATAAAGTCCTTAACTGTCCCGGAGTCCGTAGGTAGGGCAAGGGAGATTAAGTGAATTTCTGTGTGTAAATTTTCAATCGAAAAGGAGTTTCCAGTTTGAGTTTATCAAGTGCCTTCCTCAACTATCAAGTAGATTACATAGGATAACGACACGTCTGCGATCGGTCGGGGATGCATCAGTAGCACCAGCCAGTTTCAGTTACGACAATCTCCATGGCAGTCCTGATTAATGGATTTCCAGGTACCACTTTTACTCCTAGACGAGACATGAGGCAAGGGGGTCTCTTCTTTGCTGTAACACCCCCGTCTATTAATCCTAATCCTTACCGTAATTACCGTCGAATCACAACATTAATTAAAGATATTTTAAATCGCAGCGAAACCACTAACTTTCTAGGCGGGTGCACAGCCATCCTTCCAACTACCTAACCATCCATCCGCAGTGATGACGAGATTACCACAACTCAACACTCATCAACTATATCACAAAACCATCCAGCCATAAGTAAATCCACATACATCTAAGAACTAGTGAGCAACTGTTAAGATTTAATAAATACATTAATCACCACTTGGCATATCTAACACAATGCCATGGTCCGTAAATCTTCCTACACATACCGTCTAATAAAAATCAAACCGTACCCAATCCCGCACTCCGGCGTCAATCGTCGCACACCTGCAAAATGTGGTTGCCAAAAAGGCTCAGCATGATGGCTGAGTATGTTGAACTATATGATCCTAGGCCCTATTAGGCCACTTAGGTTGATTAGCCGTCTTAACATGCTATTCAATTTCATGCTGTCCCGGTTTACAGGTATATACATAAGTCTGTAAATACAGAAAGTAAACACTTAGCAGTTCATACATATCATCTACATAACCATCCAGTCATGTACACCATATACAAACAAATCATCCATTATAATCCTTAAAAGGGACATATTAACCACATCGACAGTCGTACTCTCATATTCGTTTACCATCACTTGAAGCCCCGCTTCCACCATCACTCGTGTTATCTTATAGGTGTCATGTTAAAAGACAATTCCCCATTAATACTCACCATGTTTAATTAAATTTTGGACAGCAGTCCTGAATGCCAATAATCCGAGATCATTGGACTTCCGTGAGTCTCGTGAGAGACATCCATAAGGCCATAGTTGTGTGCCAAACAACAGCACCCTCTGCCAACCGATCTAAGGCGATCAATTGGATTTCCTCAACGAGAGGTTCCACACTTAAATCCTCTCTAGTGATCACACTACGCAACCTACTGGAACGGATGCAGACCAGGATTTCCCGTACATACACCACACCACCATACCATCCACCATTTCTCCATAGTTAAGCGTTTTAACCAACTCATTTATTTTAGTTTTTGAGTTCTTATGGCGAATTCATTTATTTGATGCCTTGGTAGGTATTAATCATACCTAGAAGTCATCTAGGTCATATTCATGTTCAATGCCAACGCTCTAAGATCGGTAACACTGAACCTTTTCCTAAGTTATAAGCTTTAGATAGATTGAAGTAATTTTCGACCGAGTCGTACTTCGTTATGTTCACCAACCTCACTCGTAGCATACGATGTACAAATTGAGTAGTCCAAAGGACGTTCGCGCACAATATAAAAATGCTTGCTTATCGGGCATACATTATCATATAACCACATGCAATAAATCACACATATCTTCTTGGGCAATTAGCGTACAAATGTCTGAACCCAAAGAATCCATCAGGGGTTCAGACCACAGAATCCAACATACCGTACACCAGTCTTAGCTAGTCCCGTAGAGTAGACGCCGACCCCGCGATGGTCTCTCCCGCTACCGCTACTGTTCCTCTACCGAAGTATGTGCTGGATTATGTAACTCTAAGTATTAATACTTAAGATTGAGTTCCCCTAATTACTCCAGAATATTGTTAATCCCTTCCCGATATCTAACCCCGTAGTTAGGTAACAGTTCCACTCGATTTCCTATTCAGTTCGGACTTTAGTCAAACTAGACTCTAATTGTTTATAAGAGTACTTATGAGATATTTATCTATCAGCTTGGATTTAATCCTCTTCCTTACCTATTTATTAGTTCATAGGTAATATATACTTATACACATCCATAAGCATATTATAATGTTAGGGGTATTTCAGTCTACCCCCATTAAAAAGACTTCGTCCCGAAGTAGTCTAACCGGATAGCTAATGTAACTACCCAATGTAACCCAATATATCTATTTGATATACCATTCACAATCACTATTTAGTTCGATGTTCATATATGAATATAAGTGATCCATCAGCACTCTATCAGTTCCACAGCCTAGTCCACTTCCCCGAAGTGTCTCTCAATTTCATTTCATCCTTAATCACATATAATAGATATATATCACAAACGTCATAAAAGACGCGTCCATCCAATGTGTACAAAGCAAGAATACACACAAGTATCCAATACATACAAACATCATGTATGCCCCGCATACGCACAACAAACCAATATCAGCAAAACAAACCTAGTGCACACTGCACAAACATCCAAAATACAAGATCCATGCCACGCATACGCACTAACAAGATTGCACGCATGCAAGTCAAGTGGCTCTACCCCCCTTAAAAAGGGTTACGCCCACGTACCCCACAAGTATAAAATAGGCGCTACAGAATGAGCGCTGGATACTTGAGTTTCATGTAGTCTTCTAACTACCACGTGAGTTGTTCTTCCGCGTGATTTAGAGTGTAGAACTTTGACCGGTTTAGATGGTCTTGTTCCTAGTCTATCATGTCCGAATTGAGAATGCATAGTTGCATCTCCTTGTATCGAGAAGTTAGGTTTAGCTCTAGCCTCTCTGGCTTTATGATGTACAAGGGGTGTTACGCACCCTCTCGCACTTGTGGGTAATTCTAATAATGGGCCCCCGCGCTTTGTAGCAGCTTATGGCCCAAAATATTTAGGTTTCAGCTTTCCCGTTGTGTTCGGATTGAATACGCCCTTTATGCATGACAGTCTGAGTGAGAGTCGGTCATCGACCGCAATTATAAGTCCTTTCTTTAACGTCAAACCTGGGCTGTTTCATATTCCTACTAACCTGACTGACACCCCATTTTCCACATGTTTTAACATGTCCTTTGGGGTCCGCGTGGTCCTCTCATTATGATCTTCTGGAATAACTTGTTCTCGAGGGTCAACATATACACCACTCCATAGATCTCACCTGGGAATTTTTCCCAGTGCCCTTCATAATTAAATATGGTTACTTTCATCGCTATATCGATGATTATCCATGTATGGCTCTGTCTGCCCTTGGTTGATGGCAAATCGACTACGAAGTCCTTGAACAAGTTTAGGAACATTTATCACGGAGTAGGCACAGGCTATACTAGCCCGCCATGTTTCTCCTGCTTAGGGTCGGAACTAGACCAATGAGTATTTTTCATTTGGTCTAAGCATCCCGCTATTACTGGGTGTGAAGTTATACTTCTGCCCTGGATTGATTTTTGGCTGAAATTATATGTATACCGGTCGCTATGCTAGGGCAAAAGATATGTGTTTGGCTAATCGAGCCATCGGCTGTTGTTATAGCCTTTTCTTTCCCATTTTTTTTGTTACTGGTGTTGGCCCTTGGCTATGTCCTGATGACTCATGTCTTAGCAGGTTGAATGTGAATTCAGCTGCTATTCCTATATGCTTCCAGCAAGATACTTCACCCAGCCGAAACTCGCACTAGAGAGTTTGGTGTTTATGGGTTCTTCTTGATATGAAGAGTTTGTTTTGTATGAGCTTCGCACTTCCGCGTAGTTTAGGTTATGGTAACGTGTCATAGATGGGTAGCATCATTGCGTTATCTTTTGATCCCAAAACAGGTGATTCATCGTGTCTATCAGTGTCGCTGGTGTCTTCGAGAGTTAAGTAGTTATGACTGTGAGGTTGTAATACTCTCACTGGGTCTGAGGAGTAGTCTTCTATACATCATTTTCTATAACCTGTGGTTGAAGGTGTTCAGATCTTAAGTTAATACTAGAGGTTACCGAAACTTCCTTTTGATTGATCAACGGATCGCCAATACGTGGTACCGGTACTTGTTTAACTGCCGCCATATTCGGTTAATGTATTTAGTGTAAGGTTTGGGTTATGATCTTGTCGTGTATCCTTGTACATAACGTAAAAAGGTTTCTTGCCTTCGTCAGTTCATTAGTCACTGGTCATACAGATACGATTGCAATCGCCTATTCTTTAGGTGTTCTGCGGTAGGATTACCGTTGAGGTTTCTAGTTGGAAGTATGTGCTCCTAACAATGAAATTTGCTCTTGTGGTCTTGGAGACAACTTACTTTAGTGTTGATATAAAATTTTATTCTCCAAACTCTACCAAGTTTATAGGTAGGTTCTCATTTAGTATGTTGGTCTGGAGTTAATTATAAGGACCCAGACACTGCTCTTCCTTTTGGATGACAGTGTGGTCGTAAATCGGATGGTGGTTTGAGGATACTTTCAACTATGTTTATGAAATGTATCTCTCTATTTCCTAATGGACTTATTAACATGCATCATGCCATAATTACCATGAGCATTCCCTCGTAATCGACTATACTCCGATATTTGCGGAGTCGTTCTAACCATTTATCCTCTATAGAATACCATAGATAATCTTCCTATCAATTTATACAAGACACCATACACACATTTATACCTTAATAGTCTACCTCTATGTCAGGACTAAAATAAACACCTATTCAATTTTGAATGATTCGTGACCACTTGTAGGGAGCTTCAGGAATTATCCAACCCTAACGTGGTCAGCGTCGGTGTTGAATTATCCCTTCACTCCAATTTGTGTTCGGTTTTCCCTTGACTAGACCAAGATCAAGTTCGACCTCCCACGTCAAATATCAAACAACCTCAAATTTTTCCCATTTCCAAATTTTATCTTATCAAGACTTTCGTTACGTGATGAATACTCAACCTACCACTAATCTCCATACTATCGAACCACTCACGGTCATAGTATATACTCACAATGAACTCATCTCATTATTCGTGGAACTAAGTCCCATTGGTTATAACCAATTAGTTTATCGGGGAGCTAATTCTCTTACTTGATCCCACATCAGTTTCACACCGAGTCGTATATTACATTGCTCGTATTATAGTTTATATTATATTGGGAGTTTAATTCTATTCGAATTTATATATCCCTTTACTCATATTCACGCACCGGAGCCATGGAAATAGACATATGCTCATACATGTTCATATGAATAGAGTAGGACATGTGCCTCATAATAAGTCGAGTATCAATTCGTTATGCGGATAAGAATATATGGATACTTCTTCCCAACATGTAGCCCTACTGAATCACATCAGCACTCTCTAATTTCCATGTCTTCAACCTTCAAAATGTATATGTGTAGCATTTAGTAATGTGCATAGTGCGGTATTTAGTTGAGTCTGCCTACCATGTAGTATGTTAGCTTCAGCTGTCCCCACAAATAGTCTCTCTCCGGGGTTCAGATCATCTCGTTAATTGAGCAGGTGCTCTTCTCATCATTATTTAGGAGTCCAGCAATGCCTCGCATTGTGACGTTATCTGAGATTCCTGGTATTGAATCGGGTGTTTCATACCATGTTCATCAACGATGGATGCGTCATCCTGTACATGCAATAACTGATGTTGTTTGACATTGTATTTGGCTCAAACTATCGAGCTATACTGGTTGTCAGCCTCTCTATGGATTGGGATTGGTGCAAACAGGAAATTGAAGACAAATAGAAATAACAAAGAAAATTATCCTAGAAAATCTATAAATCTAAAAATGCCCACGGGTTGCAAAATAATTCCCGGTCAAAGAGTATAGTGAACTAGAAGCTACCGGGGTCGAATCCACGGGGACTTAGTAATTAAATCTAATCCTAGAAAATAGCGAATTAAGAGGGTTATCGTTTGTTTTGGTTTTTAAATTAAAAGTAGCAAGCATGGAAATTAAATAAAATTGTATAAAGATATGAATGAAGCGGAACCTTGGGTTTTAGGGAATTCTTTGCTAGCCAGGTTATATAATTAATCACCGGTTAATCGAGACTTGGATTGGCAAAATTCTTTTTATCTCTTTAAGACTAAATCCTAGTCAAATCGAGCTCTTCTACCCGTAACACATTAGGCCGAATCACGAACTAATGTCATACAAATAAAAGGATTAAGCGCGAGAATTATTCTTGCATCTGAAGGTCCAATTAATTAATCTAATCAATTTTTCCACAGATTAACAGGTTGCTATGACCTTTCTATCACTCACCGGTCAGATCCTGACAGAAATTCGCAAAGCTAATAATAAAAATCTGCAGCTTTTATTAAAAGGATAAATAGAAACAACAACCTGAACAATCCAAATAATTATCTCAATCAACCGGTAAAATAATTATAATAACAGTCTAACTACGAATCCCCCGTCACCCAGATTTAATCCTTAGCCTAAAATCATCTGTGTGTTTCTTCAAATTCGTCAGTAAAAAGGGTGAGCGGATGAATGAGTTTGGAGCAGAAATCCTCTTCTCCGATGTGTTGAAATGGTTTGCGGCGCAGAGAGAATAAACGAGGCGATGTGTGCAAAATGGTGATTGTTTTGATGGATGCCTTTCACTTCCAAAGCCTTCCTTATTTATAGTCAAATTCAAGACTTTCTGTTTGTCCATTGATGGTGTCTTTTAGTCTCTTCAGTTTCATAAAATAATAAAGACCTTCCAGTTCCGTTAAGTTTTTGTATTCAATTGTCTTCATCCATTAATAACTCTTGGATAAGGAAGTTTCTTTATTTATTTAAATTCATCCCAATAGCATTGGAAGACTCTGGAGTTACCTACGCGCTTCTCTCCAATTCTGCTTGTCCCTTTTTTTCTTGTCGTTGCGGCAATATCATAGAAATATATATAATAAACGTTGTTCCGGACACAACTTCGATAGGGTCTAAATTATTCATATGAGCTCCGATTTGTTCCCTATTTGTGGCGTTGGAAAGCTGGTGAGGAGATCTATGCATTTCTACCATCATTTCCTGCTTTAAACATATAAATTGGCATCAGTTCTTGCCCAAAGTAAGAGTCATGAAAAACATATGATAAGTTTAAAAAAGCACATAAAAAGGTTGCATAAATAAGAATTTAGTACCAATAAAACCATATCAGTTTCACACTTATAAATTGGGTTTGTACTGAGGCACCCGTGCCATCTCCCTTTCGTATCTCGGGGTTTCTAATTTGTACGTCACTTATTCTCTTAAGCGTATTGTGTACCTAACCATTAAATCTTATTTGATCTCTATCTTTGGCGTGTTAGATTTTCTTGTGATGGTACCTCGCTTGTAAAGGTCATGATTTTCTTGGGTTTGCTCGGATACTCTCATCTTTCGTTCATAGGCTTAATTGGTGTGCTGAAAGAATAGGTAAAAGGTACTTAAAAAGGCTTTGAAGATGTGAAGAGATTTTGAAAATATGCGAGGTCTTTTCCAAGGTAGGTCAACTTAGCATGCTTTTCCATTGTTATATTATGGTTTAGGTATGTGTAGCGTGTTTATATTTCTTCTTATGAAGTCAATATAAATTGTAGGATTACTTGTCCCGCACGGAGCGTTATGCTCAGTGCCCGGGTATCCAAAATTCCAGTTTGCTCCTTCCGAGAGGTTCTCATTAGCCTTCCTTTCGTCGTTATCCATGCGCATGCATTATCAGGGTTATGTGACCTTTACTCTTTCCTAGGTACACCTTATTGTAGTCTTAAAGAGTACATCCCATGTGTGTCTTGCGGTTGTCTACCGTTGCAGGTCGTCGTCGTTTCCCGAATCAGTTTATTATGGCAGTACTTGTTGTAGCAAGTGCGCCATGCAGGTTGAATTATTATACAGTTCACGTCTGCTGCGGTATATATACGCTCACATCTTTGCATATTTGTTAATCTTGCTGGCTCTTTTTATTGTTATTGGTATGGTGTTCCCTCACTTAGTAGGGTTCCATCAAATTGCTAGTGAGTTCGAGTAGTTCCCTTTAGATAGTATACTGCTGTCGGGATTTTATAGTGCTTAGCATTCTTTGCATTCAAGTTCTGGTTCCGTATTGTCGGTATAATATTTCATAGCGGCCAGGTCAGGTTTTCCCGATTTGGAGGAACTTCTCATCTCCATGTGCTCTTCACTTGTCATTAGTCCCAGGGATGAGGAGGGTGGGAATAGGCGTTCAAAAATACTTGTCGCAAGTAGTTGACCGGTCTTAGTTATGGCCATAGAAGATTGGTGTGATGGGAATGACAGTCCTCTCGTGACTTCGTATCCCTCGCCTCCACTTTGTTCGTTCTCATAGCGACTGTGGTTTGCCCAACCGCGTAATCATACGTGTATCTTTCGTCATTCAAACAGTACCTCAAGGGTAATTATATATACAAGGAGTTTGTGATTCGCATTCACAAACCTTCTACATTCACAGTCCCTTTATAGGCTAATACTCACGCATATTTCACATTTCTAGGAATTTCCTAGCTACGGATCCTCACCACGTTTCCCATGTTTCCCAAAAATACTATGCTCACAGTTCTTACCCTAATATTTCATCATCAGGGCGGTACTCCACTCTGATACTACTTTCAGTAACACCCCCATCTATTAATCCTAATCCTTACCGTAATTACCGTCGAATCGTAACATTAATTAAAGACGTTTTAAATCGCAGCGGAACCACTAACTTTCTAGGCGGGTGTCACAGCCATCCTTCCAACTACCTAACCATCCATCCGCAGTGATGACGAGATTACCACAACACAACACTCATCAACTATATCACAAAACCATCCAGCCCATAAGTAAATCCACAAACATCAAAGAACTAGTGAGTAATTGTTAAGATTTAATAAATACATTAATCACCACTTGGCATATCTAACACAATGCCATGGTCCGGAAATCTTCCTACACATACCGTCTAATAAAAATCAAACCATACCCAATCCCACACTCCGGCGTCAATCGTCGCACACCTGCAAAATGTGGTTGCCAAAAAGGCTCAGCACGAAGGCTGAGTATGTTGAACTATATGATCCTAGGCCCCATTAGGCCACTTAGGTTGATTAGCCGTCTTAACATGCTATTCAATTTCATGTTGTTCCGGTTTACAGGTATATACATAAGTCTGTAAATACAGAAAGTAAACACTTAGCAGTTCATACATATCATCAACATAACCATCCAGTCAAGTACACCATATACAAACAAATCATCCATTATAATCCTTAAAAGGGACATATTAACCACATCGACAGTCGTACTCTCATATTCGTTTACCATCACTTGAAGCCCCGCTTCCACCATCACTCGTGTTATCTTATGGGTGTCATGTTAAAAGATAATTCCTTATTAATACTCACCATGTTTAATTAAATTTTAGACAGCAGTCCTCAATGCCAATAATCCAATCATTTGACTTCCCTGAGTCTCGTGAGAGACATCCATAAGGCCATAGTCGTGTGCCAAACAACAGCACCCTCTGCCAACCGATCTTAGGCGACCAATTGGATTTCCTCAACGAGAGGTTCCACACTTAAATTCTCTCTGGTGTTATGTCCATAACAATGAAAAGAATTCCCTAGGAAAGTTCACCACCAGGAGTGATCTGGCCATCTTCCTTGGGTACTCAGAATGGAGCAGTGCAGACAAAATCTACAACAAAAGGACTCTGAAAGTAAAAGAGAGTGTACATGTGGTCTTTGATGGGGATGAAATCCATAAGAGCAAAGAACCTTAAGAAGATGAAGCCTATGGTTTTGATCTAGCTGGACAAGATCACACAGACAATCCCAAAGATGAATCACCAACTAAGGAGAGCCTTCTAGACAGGTCAGCAACATGTCAACAACATGTCAACGAAGGAAACAATAATGGTGAAAATCCTCTATCACCATCAACCATTCATCAATCTCGAGTTCTGAATAAAGATCACCCTTTGGAGAACATCATATCGGATATCTTCAAAGGAACTTAAACCAGAGCACAAACTCGTGACCTCCTAGCCTTTTCCACTACAGTTTCACCCATCGAACCCAAAAACATCAAAGAAGCTCTACAAGACTCAGACTGTATTAAAGCAATGCAAGAGTAATAAATCAGTTTGAGAGATGCAAAGTCTGGCATCTTGTGCCTCGCCGCACACATCAAGGGGTACTTGGCACGAAGTGGGTCTTTAGAAACAAGCTAAATGAAATGGGAGAAGTAATTTAGAACAAGGCTCGGTTGGTAGCACAAGGATATCATCAACAAGAAGGGATAGATTTCCAAGAAACCTTTGCCCCAGCAGCAAGGATGGAGTCCATTCGATTACTTATTGCCTTTTCCGCACACAAAGGAACCAAACTCTTTCAACTTGACATCAAAAGTGCCTTTCTCAATGGGTATGTCAAGGAAGAAGTGTATGTAGAACAACCTCCAGGTTTTGAGACACAGGAAGGGAAAGACATGATGCTCAAGCTTTACAGAGCTATCTATGGGCTCAAACAAGCTCCAAGATCATGGTATGATCACCTGTCATCCTATCTATTGGAAAACCATTTCAAAAGAGGTAAGGCTGACAAAACCTTGTTTGTATATAACAACAAAAAGGAATTCCTGATAGTGCAAATATATGTTGACGACATAATCTTTGGAGCTTCTGATGAGAAGTATTGCAAGAGAGCTAAAGCATTGATTAAAAGAGAATTTGAGATGAGTGATCTAGGAGCATTGAAGTTCTTTTTAGGACTCAAGTAAAGTAGGATAATGAAGGGATCATCATATCCCAGCAAAAGTATGTAAAGGATTTACTAAAAAGATTTGGAATTGAGACATGTAAACCTTTTGACACACCAATGACAGTTGGCACAAAGATGGGCATCACGACTGGTGACCAACCGGTCGACCAACGATTGTACAGAGAAATGATTGGTTCTCTACTATACCTAACTACTAGTAGACTGGACATTTGTATAGTGTTTGCTTATGTGCCAGGTTTCAAGCAGATCCAAGGGAGAGTCATCTCACAGCTGTGAAAAGTATCTTACGTTATCTCAAAGTGTCCATGAACCTTGGTCTCTTTTATCCAAAATTCACTAATTGTAATATTGTAGGATTTTCAAATGCAGACTATGACGGTTCTATAACTGATCGAAAGAGCATGTCGGGAACAACATTCTTCGTTGGATCATGTTTAATTACATATGGATCAAAGAAACAACAAAGCGTGGCAATCTCAACTGCTGAATCAGAATACATAGCTGCGGCAAGTTATTATGCTCAACTCTTGTGGCTCAAACAACAAATTGGTGACTACGGTATCAAAACAGGTACGCTACCTATTATATGTGATAATACTAGTGCCATATCTATCTTCAAAAATCCAGTACATCATTCTCGTACTAAACACATTGACATTAGACATCATTTTCTTAGAGATTGTTGTGAAAAGGAATTAGTTGGTTTAAAATACATTTCAACTGAAAACCAACTAGCAGACATCTTTACCAAGCCACTAAGTAGAGAAAGGTTCAACAAGATTATTCATGATCTTGGAATGATATTCATTAATCACGATTAGGCTATCTTTGACTCTCATGATCGGTCACCAACGGGTGAGCAACACCTCAAGTATGTCGTTCAAAGGTCTGTGTACAGTTTAATGCAAAAATGTTGAGTCAAAATGACTACTTGAAACAGATATGTCAGCAATTTCACAAAAGTAAGGTTAGAATAGGAAGAGTGTAACGGATAGAAACGGGAAACCTATAACGGATCGATGACTACCAGTCACGATCGATGCCCATTGTGAATAGTGCCATTACGACATGTTAGCGAGCGGACGAGGAATGGTCGCCGACTGTTACTCGATATTTATTAAAGGGCGATGAGAGTTCCACTCTTGTCACACTATTGCCCTCACTCTCTCTTAATCTCTGAACATACAATCAACTTCCCTACTCTCTTACAAACACTAGTGATCTTTGTGCTAAGAATCCTCACCTCACAGCCTCGCTAAGAACTCTCGATCGAAAAGTACTAAATTCCAGAAAATCCTTGATCAACCATGGCACCTAAAACTGCAAAGCGCTCAAACCAAGGCTATCCTAAGGGACATTCACCCAGAAAAGAGCGCCGACATGCGGCTGAAATGTCCCATCATAGCACCACCGCCTACTCTCCTGTCCAAAAAGGAGGAAGATCAACTTGTTTTTCGAGTCATGGATGAGGGCGAACTATAGGCAGAAGAGATAAACTATATAAACGCCTACCTACCTAAACTTTTTAATCTCATTCACTATGGGAATCTCAAACCCACAATTCTCACTACCTCAACTCCCACAGAAAATACAGCCATGACCTCTTCCGTTCCATCTCCCAAAACCTCAAAAATTACCACGAAACAATCCAAAGCCAAGAAACCAAAAATCTCACAAAGCAAAAGTCTTCCACCAGTCATGCAACTCGCGCTTCCAAGCGTCTCTAAACCAAACAAAAACTACCCAAGGAAACCCAATCCACACCTGAACGAGCAACTCACAAGCTTCTCTTTACTGAAGAGGATGAAGCAACTCCCACTGACCTCATTGAACAAATCTCTCACGAAAGTGGAAGTCCAGAGTGACGAGAAGTCACCAAAAGCAAGCTCAGTAGAAGAGGATGCTCAAGAAATAGGTGTGACCACACCGGACTTTGCCGACGAAGAAGAACCTCACGTTCAAACCACACTACCGGTCATAGAGCGGTCTCTGACTCCTCCCTGATCCAATCAGGAAGGAGAAAGTAACAGGGAATCAGTCTCACCTATCATCTTGATGTTCGAGGAGTGTGAACAGCTAGGAAAAGACAAAGGAAAACAACAAATGGCACCTTCACCGCACGCTCAAGAGCTCGAGGATCACTTTCAGTCAAAAAGAGCGGTTGCGATGCCACAACCGCAACAATCGCTCAAGCGATTGAAGAAACTAAGAGAACTAGAGCCAACTCTCATCAAGGCTACAAACGTGGACGATAAGTCATGTCCTGTCTTACCAACGACACTGGATGTAACACCCCTACTAATTCAGTTCGTAATAATCCTATAAATGTCGCGCACAATAATATCTCGCAGCGGTAAATAATAAACTGTCGCCCTAATGGTGTCACTGTTATCACTCGCCCATACGGGTGATAACGATTTACCTGATAATCAACTTGCGAAACGTATTCCCGCAGTGACCACAAGAGATAGATAGCAGTACTTAAACAATTAAAACAAATTCAGCGATAACCAATTATTACAGACCGTGAGCATCTAATCCAAAATACACCTCGGTTAAACAACCCGAGTCCAAACAACCTTAGTATCACACCGTACCAAGTCCAAACCAACAGTAACACAATAGTCGCGCCCCGCGTCGACCCACCAGCTAGTCTCCTACAATAAAGATGGTTTGTGGTATGGAATCAGCCCCTGCTGAGTATGTTATTACATGCCCCGTCATGCCCCCAAAGACCCCTCAATTATTTGGTCGAGAGCATGAGGTTCATTACATGCAATACCGTTTTAATATGTAAAACTGTAAAACAATTAACAGTAATATCCATACAATAACACAACCATCAACATATATAATATAACCACAAGTATAACCAATGAACATCCAAGCGAAACAACGAGAATAATAAACAAGTACTAGTTCTCGTCCATGGTGTAGAAACCAATATCGTTCGCCACTGTATAATTCTCAACTGTTATTTGTTCAGTTATACCTAGTGACAATGTCTCGTTAAAACGACATGTCTCTAGTTACCCATATATTATGGCGGGTCACCCACGGCAGTAGCCACTCCAACGGTAGAGTCTCCGACCAACGAGCCATTCTAGCTCACGGGAAATTTTCTTGATACTTGCGGACCCGTATGCGGACATCCTGGTATCATTTTTGTGATCACAGCGCGCACCAAGAGCCACATCCTCTTGGCTTTACTTTCCTTCCTTAATTAATTATTTATTCCATCGCATCGCATTACCAAATTTTCCTAACACAGCAGACTAAGGTCATTAGTCCAATCCGGAGTCTGTAAACTCGGGATCCAGTGTTAGATACGAGAGCGGCGTATAGAAAGGCCAATGCTCCGTATAAAAGTCTCGGATAATATGTATATCTTATTATCCTAGTGCTACAACATTTTTCCGACGATCCTTATATTTCATATAAGATAGCACCATAGCCGCTAGTTCGTTTTATATATATTGGTCCATATATACGAACCGGTACTGTTAACTCAACAACAGTAATAATAAGCAGCTATAAATATACAGTTCACGCATATTTAATTAATCATTCAGACAAACAATCTTATCACAGATCACACAGAAGTCTGAACTGAGGAAGCCCTCAGAGACAATCAGAGACACATAACAACATACCGTTCACCCTGATGTATTACGGTGGAGTATGAATCAGCAAGATCCTATGCTCCGTGTGTCGTCTCTATTAGTCTAAACAATACATAATGCTACTGATTAGCATATTGTATAGCAACACAATCCTACGGTACCCCGTACCGTCACTAACAACTCCCGGTTAACCCCTCGTTATAAACTGTCAATGTTTGTCGGGCTTTCGGTTTAACTCGAGATTGGAAAAGTGTTACATTACATGCGTAGTCTTATCTCGTATATTAATATACTTATTGTTGGACTTTGTTATCGCATGTAACTTAATGTATATTTGTAGATCGTATAGTTTGTTTCTTTATTGCATGTATGATTCTTTGTCATGACTATACACCTTACCTTAGTACTTATTTTTCTAAGGTTGTCTCCCTTTTTTTTTATTCAATGTGGTATAATTCATTTGTAAACAATACTTTTAATTACATGGGTCCTTATTATCCCATGTATACTCTTAACATTAGAATTTCCATATCTAGTGTTTATAATTCTTTTCTCCTTATCTATTATCATTTTAATTATGATAATTTATAGTTATTGAACCATATCACATTTTCTACACCATTACATATATTTATTTATATATGTGTATTATGGAACTATTTATTATATGGTAAGTCTTATAATCTATATTCATTCTTTTTAATGAATACCTCTTATATTATAAATGTTATAACTCCTATAACATTAGAAACCATATTATAAATTCCATTTAAAAAAATGTTAATATTTCCGAACAGCACCTATGTTCTTAAATATTTACAAAATCCACCACATAATTAATATAATGTTACATTATAGTTATATAACATATCTTATGACATTTAAGTCACTTTAAACAATTATAACCTATAGTTATATTTTGTTTATAAAATACCAAATAGCCCCTTATATTTTCGGCTTTTACTATAACCACTAAACTTCTATAAAATCACAATTCAATCCCAATTTATAATACATAGTTTCATTCCATTAAAACTATATATACATATTTCTTTATAAAACCTTATATATAACTCCAAAAATTACCAAACTATACCAAAAGGTTATAAATATTATTCCTAACCTTATACTTCCTTTAAATCTCGGTTTTACCACATATGTTACCCATTTGTAACAATATCATAAAATATCTTATATTATACTTATATAATTCATATAAACTCCAAATTTAACCAAATCAACTTCTAAAAATTCCTAATAACCTAAGGTTTGTACTAAATTCCATTTAGTACCCCAAGTTTTCAGAAATTACATTATAGCCCCCATCTCTTATAAATCTTTTACAATTTAATACTTATCTTAATATAAGGTAGTATTTTAATTTCTTAAATTCTCCAAAATTGGTCAAAGTCTCCTATATAGTCAACTTTGACTTCTAATACCAAATGGGAACCAATTTTTCGGTAATCACTAATAATAACCTATACTTTTCTATTTTTACAATTTTGACCCAAAACTTTATAAAATGTTATAATTTTTATTAAATTCATTTAAAAACCCTAAACTCTTCTAAATTAAGCCCACGGCTTCCTAATTTTCCAGTAATTATGATTTGGCCCCAAACTTAATTATAAGCATAAATTTAACTAAATAAGCTTATAAACTTAAATTAAAATGGCCTAATGACATGGCCTTATTACAACCTTGAACTTGCAAAATAAATTACACAATAAATGTCTCAAAATATAGCATATATTCTCGGTCTCACCTTGGTTTAATTATTTTTCCACATAATGTCATAATTTTACCATTATGTTAATTAAATCTCTTAAATGACTAGCTTAATTTATCTTAGTCATTTTTTTCCATTTTTAGGTCAATATGACTCATATTTATAATTTCACTCTCGGCCATATTTATATATATGCTTAGAAATTATAAAAATCATAAGTTTAAGGTGTTTATACCTTGATTATTCCTTGTATGAGCTCGGTCACTTGTAGGAAAATTCACCACATGATTTAGGCATGTTTAATACACCAAAACAAGATATGGTTATACTCTAAGCTTGAGCTTAACCATAAGGAATAATTAATGTAAGATTTAAGGCAAAAATCACCTTAAAAATGCAAGGGAAGTTCCAAGTGAATTCGGCCTGTACCAAGCACACCTAATGGTGTTAAATTCACTATATCAACATAGGAAATAGCTAGACAACAACAAGCTGCTATGGTAATTGATTTTACCTTGGAAAAATGCCTTAAAAGAGGGTGTTTCTCTTGGATCTAGGCCACCCTTGCTCCAAATGGCTAACCAACTGAATGAACATGTAAATATGAAGATTATGAGTGTATAAACTCATAAAAATCCAAAGAAGAAAACCGCTTGAAGGATTGAGAGGCTTAAGGTATGTTTTTACCTTAAAATGCAATTTTGAGCAACCTTGGTCCCCCTACTTGCCTCAACCGAGTTTGGAAGTTGTTCTAACCTTAGAACACTGAGAATGAGCCATAGGAACAGATGAGCCACGAAATCTAAGTGTAGGTAGTGAAGAGATGAAGAAAAAGAGCTAAAAATGACCTTAAAACCTTACCTTAAGAGCTTAGGAATTAGATCTGCCTTCCATGCTCAAGAACAAGGCTTGAGAGCTTCTAGGAAGGGGAGGAACTCGGCTGGAATGGAGGGAATCGGACAAGGAAGAAAGAAATGATTGGAAAGGCTTGAAATAATTGAAAAAGGTAAGTTTACTATTGTAAATTTGGTATTAGGTAGCAATTTGTCTAATAATGATTGTAAGCTGTCTCCTCTCCTATTGCCAGCCGATTTCCATGGGGTCAAATGGGTCATTAATTGACCATTGACCATACTTGGTCAATTTGACTCATACGGGCCCCACTTTAGGGTTTTATTAATATTTTAATATTAAATTTGTAAAAATTCGTAAATTTCTGGAACTAAATTCCTAATATGATATAATATGATAAAATATCATATTTAAGGGTAATTATAATCTTTAAGCCCATTAAAAATCAATTTAGAAGGCAATCTCACAAAAACGTGCTTTAAGGCGTTTTAGTGCACATTTTTGTGTCACAGGGTGTTCCTGAGCTTAGTTCTCCTTGAGAACGGTTTTGTTGTGTTCCTTACTTCATTATATTACTTAGGAATCCCCTTTGGATTTAATACCCCAGACTAGAAATCGTGATTTAATTACTCTAATAAAATTATTAAAGGTCTAATGGTGCCTAAAGAGTATTGGTAAAGAAAATAAAACCAAAAGAAAAGAGAAAACGCTTGAAAAGCAAAAAACGCTAAAATGCGCATTAAATGAGAATAAGAGATATGTGATCTCGTAAGGGTCCGAGATGGATTCCTAAGGCTTAGTTAGGCCTAATTAGTATACGGGAATGATTCCCGAAGAAAACGGATCCAAATAATGGATTAAAACGCTAGATAAGCATAAAAGCATGTTGTTCGAGAAAACCCGAAAACGTGACTTTAAGTGGTCAAACAGACCCGTAAAAAAATTATAGTTGATTAAATAAAAATAAATAAGTATTAATGGAAGCTTAGTAACCATTAAAATTAATTAAACGGCAAAATTCCAGAAAAACGGACCCGGTAAGTGAATAGTGCCAAACCGGGTAAAATAACTAGCGTTTTCTGTAAAACGGAAAAAAAACGCTCCAGCTCACTAATAATGTGGGCCGGTTTTAATTAATATGTATACACTCATTAATAGCTTGCTAGCTATTAAGTAATGAGAGGACAAATAAGTAAATAAAGCAAATAGTATAAAGTAAAAAGGGAATAGTAATATTAATACTTTACTACCCTCTCTCACCTCCTTCCTTATTCTTTCACGATTGTTTTTCCCCTCCAACCAAACTCCTTCTTCTTCCTCTGTAATTATCGATTCGAGAAGGAGCTCACAAGCCCCATCTCCTTCCTCCTCTCATTCACTCATTTCTTCACCGAATCGCACAAAAATGCCACCGTTAGATTCGTATCGGCGAGGGCTACGTTTTTCACCCCTCAAAATCTTGATTCCTCCATCTTCACTTCCATGGGTGTTGGAGCTTTTGGAGCTTCAAGAGCTGATTCTAACTCTCCTCCACCTCCTTAATGTCTTGAGGTAATAATTAGTAAGAGCTTTGGCCATTTCAAGCTTGTTCTTGCAATTTGGGAAAATTTTCCTCACGTTGAAAATTTTCTCCCGTTTCAGCCGTGAGCACCTTGACCTTGTGGAGTGTTGGAAATGCTCCATTTGATTGCCAAGCTCTCCTTTTGAATACTCTAAGGTAATATCTAAGCTAGAGCCTAAAAACTAGTTCTTGAAATACTAGTTTTGGTGTGGGAAAAATTAAATTAATAAGCTTGATATGTGTGTGGGGGGATGTGATTGTAGATGGCAATCTAGACCCCTTGTGTAGTGTGAAAACAAGAAGAGAAAGATGGAGAAAAAGGAAGAGGAAGAAGGGAAAGAAAAACAGAAAACAAACAAGGTAAAAGCTCACCTTGAGTTAGTTTTATTTGGCTTGTGAAACTGATTTTAGAGTTGAATTAATGCTCTGAATTGGTGTAGTCACGTACAATAATATTTGAGTGGGAATGAGAATGTTTAATGTTGTTTAAGTGTGAGAAATAAGCTTGGGAACTAAGCTAGTTTAGATGGTGAATAAATAAGAATTTGATGTGGTTTTGATGTTTAAACCAAACAGGGGAGAAGAAGTGTTGTGAGCTGTTTTAGTGTGGTGAAAACGCTAAGAAGTAGACAAGTGCTGTCAAAATTTCCTTGGAGATTATGAACTTGGGTGTTTTATTATAAGGATGAAACTAGGTGTTTAAGAGGTACTAAATGAGTGGTTAATGATTTGGAAACCAAACTGAGGAGAAGTGAGTATGAGGAGTAGAAATAATGTCAATTGAAGTGGTTGGGAATGGCACTGTTTGAATGGTAAAAGAAGTTACCAAATCTGTTTCAAGAGTATTAGAAAACAGGAAAACCAAGTTATGAAATATAAGTGAATTGGAGTGAATTAAGCATGGCTTAGTGAGAGGACTTGGTGACTAGTTTAAGATGGTTTAGATGAGTAATTAGGTGCTAAAACATGTGGATTTTAGTTGGTGAAGATTGGGTAATCAATGGGCCAAGAGAGGACCTTGAACAGAGTGGGAAACTGTCAAATTTGTAAAATCTGTAGCAGGGTCCGGGACCTATTCCATGGACAAAGTCCCGGACCACCCCCCTTAATTCATGTCGAGAGTCGCCTACCATGTTTGGTCCGGACTTGAGCCTGGTACAAGGTCCCGGACCACCTGCTAAAATCGCCCGAGAAATGACCCTGCACTTGGTCCGGGACTTGGGGTATGGACAAAGTCCCGGACCACCCCATAAATTTAGGCCGAGAGTAAAGCCTGTGTTTGGTCCGGGACATGGGATAGGGACACACTAGTAGAAAAAAAAAGGCTATTTCGGCGGTTCCAATGGGCCTATTTCGGCGGTTGTGAACCGCCGAAATGAGCACCGCCGAAATAGGTGTGAGCACCTATTTCGGCGGTTGTAAACCGCCGAACTAGATGTACCTATCTCGGCGGTTCTTAGAGAACAACCGCCGAGATAGGCCCCTGGGATTGACCGATGGTGAGATTGACCATGGGTCTATCTCGGCGGTTGTTCTCTAAGAACCGCCGAGATAGATCATGGTCAATCTCACCATCGGTCAATCCAGGGGCCTATCTCGGCGGTTGTTCTCTAAGAACCGCCGAGATAGGTATATTTTTTTTTTTTTTTTTCCATCCCAGCTTATATATATATATATCACACCACATTTGGTTCAATCAGACCTGTAATAATGCTTCATCCATACAGGGAGCTCCAGCACACATTTAAAAAGTTATAAAAGCTCCCAATTAATACCAACGACGCACCACAATTTGAGAGTTAACAAAACCAATGCAATTCACACTTTCATTACAAATAAAAACACCAATACAATTCAAATCTACCATTACACCATCCACAAGTGTACAGAGTTACATTTACATACTCAAAAAAGTTCACAAAACATCTTCATGATCATCAATTCATTAAACTTGTGCAGACGAACTCCGACCATTCCTCAAGCATCTCAACAATTTGAGCACATCATACTGACCACCTTTGAACACTTCTTCGTAAGCCTTGAAAAAAAATGAACATTAATCTAAATGTACAAGTCTAACAACATGTAAAGAGCATAACTGAAACTTTCAAAGAATGTTACCTTGTCTAACGAGTGCTCTGGTAAAAGGTTCGCCGCTCCTACTATGTCACTCATGAATCTCATGACATAGTATCCACATTCTGAACCCCCAGGCTGCACCGGACACTATACAAACGCACATATTGACAGTTATAAACAAGTTTAAACATTATCACACAAATTTATCAATTAATAGAGTACCTTGACAGTGTTCCAAGGGATGTTACTCTTCATTGTTATACCCTGGAGTTTAATGCAGCTCTCATGGAACTATATACATCAGCAATATATATAGTTTTAAGCATCAGTAGCAAGTTATGAAACAGTTAATGTTAAGTAAAATAATTGTTGTTTACGATAACAAACTAATTACCCCAGTATTGCGGTGGAGATCTTCGGTCTCTTGGCACCCGTACCAAGTGAGTCAAATTGCAAGATTCGTGGGTGCTTCGACATCACCAGCACAAACAAAGACCAATGTCGACTGTCCACAAATTACACAATGTGTTGAAATCATTAAGCAACTAACACAAACTATATGTTTTAGATAATACTAAGAGAAATAGTCAAATATCATACCCTGAATGATATGGCATCATAATAAATGACTTGTTAGAACATTCAAAGAGGGCATTCGTCATATATTGCATAAGGCCTTGCGGATCACTTGTTATCTGGACTTCACTGCACATAGCAGGACACAGGAATCCAAATCTTTGATCTTCATAGACATTGATCGCCTTATCATGCACCCACCTATGAGGCAATATCATTAGTCATTAACTTTTTATTCAAACATCTAATTCATCACCAATTAATGAATTCAAAATATAAAAGGTAGAAGTCACTCACATGGCGGCCGACTTGATAATCGACACATTCAACCAATCCCTCCTGAAGCACTCCTCGAAGTCGACATATACATCCCAAATCGATGTATATCTTCTCCTTGAACTATATAGTGAAATATCCGCTCGGGATCTTCCACAGTGAGGCAATCAGAATCAGGTGGTAGCAGCAACAACGAGGAATGCAGAATCTGCATATTAGTCGACAAGCCGGCCAATATTCTCTTCTCCACCAAAGCAGGTCTAAGTACAAAATTTGTGGATGCCTTTGATTGCACAGGTGTGGCAATTCTTTTTCCTTTGCCCTTATCAGTCTTCGGTGGGGTCATATCCTATGATATTAGTCTAATTAAGTATATGGATGCAAGGTGGTACACCAATAGTTTTATAGCAACGGTTAAGAGTAATACCTGCCCAGGGAGTCTGACCAATCGTGCAGGCCACTGCACTGTCGCAGTTTGTGCAGAACGCACGGTAGGTCTTTGTGGGATCGGCACCGGTAAACCGACGTCAGCATGCTCTGCAACAAATTCGTCTAGAAGCACTCGTGCATGGTAATGTCGGAGTGGTTCACCGTGCACAATATCACTTGGACGAGAGGGGAAAAGTTTTCCCCATGCAACCATGACCTCTTCTACTCCAATTTGTAAAAACAGATGGCACTCAGTGGGTGCCTGAGTGTTATGTGGAACTTGTTTAGATAAAAATTGTGAATTCTTCTATGATGATATTAGTGATCAAGTGAAAAATCATAATCGTCATGTACTCAATTGAAATGTTAGTCTAACCTGTAGAGATGCATAGGGAAACGGATCAGCCGAGTGGACACTACTTCTCACTACCGGTGCATTCTGCTGCTGAATGGGTGACTGATCAACTGGTGGTCGAGAAACCTCTTGGCTTTCATGCTGCTGTGGCTGAATCCTTGATATAGCCTGAGCGATCCTCTCGTCGACGTTCTGAGTAATCCTCTGCTCCATCTCAGCCAACGCTCTCAGGTGCTCCTCGTAGCTAATCGACTGTCCCTGGCTGATTCTGGACCCGGGTGCGCCAAATGCCTGGCGGATACCAACGTGCCCACCAAACCCAATGGCACGACCTGGATGATCCTTCTTACCAAGAGCGCGTGTAAGAGGATCATCATTCCTCTGTGAGGTCCAGGTGCCCTGGGTGAGCTGAGAGCTTAATTCACCCTAATATAACACACAAATACAGTTATTAGTTTAACATAAGTTCATATACAAAGGAAATGAACAGTTTGACTGAAAATGAAATGATATCACTTACCATTTGAGCAATAACTGCTCTCGTGGCTTCATCGTATTGAGGATTTTCGGGAGTAGAGTTCTTCGGAATGTGGCTTAACTCCCACACTTTCATTCTTCTGCCACTGGCATCCAATGAGCCATCCGTGGGCAGATATCCCTTTTGCTCCCATTCTGGTACCCTTTGAGCAATACTTTTTCCACCTAAGTGGTGAGGGTACAGATTCTTCTTAGCATTTGCTTGTTGTTTCGCACGGAGAGCCTGCATAAATTAATGGGATCATGTTAAGTGAAATTGAACACAAAAAAACATAAGAAATTAAGATTAATTTATGTATGTATGACAATAAAGTGCACCTGGAACTCCGGTGTGTGACGCCTCTCAACAAATTCTACCCATTGCTCTTCTGTTATGCCTTCGTAAACCTCCCATGGTGGTCTCTCACCGTCTCCACCATGATCTGGATCATCTGGATCTTCTGGAGTAGGCATCTTGTAGATGAACTTGTCAGCCAACTTATTCTTGTGGTCCCGGAACTGTTTCGACATCGCTGATAGCACATCCTTTTTAAGTGCGGGATCCACGGAGAAACGAGACTACGTACATGATCATTCAGTTAGTAAAGTAAACATAAATGTTCTATTATTTCACAAAAGATCATAGTAATAATGTAGAGATTTACCTGAAGACGCTGAAACATAGTATCCTTCAATGATTGAGGCACTTGCTTCCAGTTGTGGTTTATGTTGCAATATGACTTCACCAAATGGCTACCGTAAGCGGTGAAGTCATTCTTCCAATTTCCATGGGGTTGGTTGAACTGATTGAAGTCCACCGGTTTTGTAGGAGGGCCCTTGTTAGCCTTCAGCCCACGTGTAGCACCTCTCTTCTTTTGCTTCTTCGCCTCTGGTGGGACAACTGACTCCTCTTCGGTCTGCTGTGAAGGGCCAGCCTCAGTCTCGTGTACTGCTAACTGGTCCTTCTTCTTCTTCCTCCTCTTGTGACCCGCTTACTTGGTCTATTCTGCTGTGGCTCAGGTTCTCCAGTCGAGATAAGCCGTCCAATGGGGTCATCAGGGTGATCATCCACTGCAAAAAAATCATAAAGCATTTTCATCAGTTAAACTCATAACATAAATACTATGATGCATAACAATAACAGTTAAGATGATATTACAGTCTACATTCTACTAACAACATTACCTGAAACGTAAAAAACATAAATCATTTCATATTTTCTACCCAAACACCCTCATCATGGTCTGATCGTGCGTAGAGCAAATAGTTACTTACTTGTGCACAGTGGAGGAAAGAGGAACAGTAATGGAAGAAGGCGGGAAACAAGAGAGGTGATTCACGGACTTGAATGTAGTGAGACCTGATAAAAAAAATTAGATATTGTTAGACATATACACATACATCAAACAATATTAATTACGAAGACATTTAAAAAAAAGGCATGACTTTTGCATAATTTTACCTATCCCATGCTTATTATTAAGCATTCACCAACCATTCATCAACACAAATTTCCATCACAAATCAAACTAATACCAACTTTATCTATCAAACCAAATTTTAATAATTTGTGGAAATCAAATACAAAGTAAAATAAAGACACAACTATGCCTATTATTAAGCATTCACCAATTATTCAACAACACAAATTTCAATCATAAACCAAACTAATATATACCAAATTCATTCATCAAACGAAATTCCAATAATTTGTGGAAATCAAATACAAAGTACAAAAGAGAAAAATGATAAGTTAGATTATATTACCGGTTCGAAAATGAATTGCTCTCCGCTCCGCTTTCAATCTACCATCAAATGGTAAAGAAGCTCCTTAAGTATTTATCTGTAGAGACACAAAAGAGAAAAATGATAAGTTAGATTATATTACAGTGAGTGAAGAGAATGAAGAGAATGAAGAGTTAAATTAAAAAAAAATACCGGTTCATAAATGAATTGTTTTCAGCCCCTCTTCTCAATCGGGCGTGCGAGACTTGTGTAGCAACACCAATCTCTACAGAGGCAACGCATAAAGATTGAACAACATTCAGATCAATTAGAATAATTTTATATTAAACTTAACGACTATACAATACTCATATATATAATATAATATATATATATATAATATACATTCTCACACCTCTACTTCAAACCGCTACTAAAACGGCTAATACCTCACCTACTACAATATTTTTCTACTATGACTGCTTGTTCACGCTCTTATTCAATTATACACTACGAAACGTTCTACACTTACATTACATCTTTCATGTGCTGCACATATAATTGTTTACCACTTAACACTTCACAGAAATCAACTTAACGCATACATACGAAATTTTCACCCCCTACACACACTTGTCTATTACTACGCTAACACTTTTACTACGCATTTAACTTCTTACACTACTTCAGGGTCTTCCACTCTTTTTTACTAGCACTTTTTCTACTTATCATTTCTACACTTTTTACTACTTTTATCTACTATAATCATCATTCTGCTCACTCATTACTTTATACACTCTTTCTTCTTTACTATTTCTTTCTTCTAAACTCACTACAAAATTTGATTATTTTTACTTTGCGTTTACAACTTTCATATTCACTTGCTCACACAAGCTACTACTTTCAACACATACACACACGCATTCTTCACTTCACCTACTATTACAGACAACTAATAACTAACTTTTTATCTTTGTATTTCACTTATCGTCATATACACAAATAACACAATAATATTTTATACTATGACACAACCACATCATACTACACGCGACACATCTATAATCATTACTCGTTGCTAATTTAATATCATGTTTTCATTGCACTGTACATATACATTTCATAACACTTTCTCTAATTCTCCACATACGCAATACTTTTAAATATATAAGAAACAAACTACTCATACTTAATGCTCATCTTAATTAACAACATATCTTTTACTCGCAATCACTATACTTATATTTATTGCACATATTACAACACTCATTCATACGTTTATAAGCATAATAAATCTAGCCCAAATAAGCTAACCTAACTATACTTAAAAGAAGGGCCAAAAACAGCACAAAAATTCACTCGGACATTTCGTCGAACACCTTGTGTGCATACATAAATTTATTAGTTTAACAACCAAATCTTGCAAAGATTTCACACACACAATAAATATCAGCATCCACAATCACAATGTGACAACAATCTAACAATTTTAACAACACATTAACAATTTATAAAACAAAACCGAAACAATTGTTAGGGTTTGTTCTCACCTCTGTTCGCCTCTGTTGAGTGGCGGAATGAGGCCGGCGACACCAACCGAAGACCACACCGACGGCGCGACACCGGCGAAAGCAAGAGGAGGAGGAGGGCGGGCGGTCGACGGCTGTGGTGGCGGTGGTGGGTTCGAAATCGCCGCGGAACAGAGAGAGGAGAAGAGGGGTTAATTAGCCCTAATGATCTGTAATTGTTTCGAATCGGGCTGGGGGGCTAATTAAAAGGACCTATTTCGGCGGTTCCTAACAAAGAACCGCCGAAATAGGCCCTTTTTAATTATTAAATAAATTAAAGAGACCTATTTCGGCGGTTCCTAACAAGAACCGCCGAAATAGATGATTAAATTTAAAAAAAAAAGAAAAATAGAAACACCTATTTCGGCGGTTTCGTGTAAGGAACCGCCGAAATAGGTCTATTTAATTTTTTTTATTATTAAAAAGGGCCTATTTCGGCGGTTCATATCTAGGAACCGCCGAAATAGACCCCTTCTTTACATACGGTATATATCTCGGCCCCTATTTCGGCGGTTTTATCTACAACCGCCGAAATAGGGGCGACGAAATAGACGTTTTTGTACTAGTGACAAGGTCCCGAACCAGCATTGAATTCCACCCGAGAGTTACGAAGATATTGGTCCGGGACTTAGGGTGTGGACCAAGTCCCGGACCACCTCCAGAAACCTACAGAGCATTTTAAAGGTTGGTAATGATGGGGGTTTGAATGTTAATGATGTTATAAGATGTTAAGGCCTTGTTTGGTGACATGTAAAGACCCTAGGAAGTGTAAGAAAGTGTTAGAAGTAATTGAGAAGTGAGAACTCAAATTAACCAAAAGTAAAACCGAGATAACGGGATAACAGGGTAAGTACGGGAGTAACATTTAATTATGTTCCGTATGACCTTAGTATTAATATAATGTTGAAACATTATCAAGAATCGTGCGTGCCCCGAGCATGGTGAGATGACACGGTAAAAGTAAAACCCCGGTGAAAGGTATGATTTTCTCATACTCCGCGTGCTAACCGAGTTACGTTGATTTGTGTGTTTGTGTGCCGGCTTAATCAAGATTAAAGCATGAAAATAATCCCTTGTTTGATTATGTATGCCTTGTTGTATGTTGAATGAGCTAACATACTTGTATGCCGGTGTGGTCTAACATAGTGAATGGACCGACTCGTAGTGAGTAACGTTTGGCTAGAGACCCATAGATCGGGTCGACGCTATGATAACGAAAACGTGCAAACACACAAACTATCCGTTAAAGTATAACGATAATGCAAACATATGAACTCCCTAGAATGTGAGGAGAAGTACGGGTTGAGTAAATACCCGATATTGGTTAGGAAACCACATTGAAACAATCCACGAAACAAATGAGAGTGGAAAGATAAGTGAACCTCCTTCAAGGGGATTTAAGATAGTTCAAAGATGCGAACTAGTGAAGAAGGTAAAAGAGACCTGAGGGATTAGTAACTCCCTTGAGACATGGTCGACCTCCTATATGAGGATTTTACCTGATATATGTAAATAACCGAAAGTATGAGCAAAGTATATGTATGGGTAACTCTTGCATCCAAAGATTAACCAAACTTAAGTAATGTTCCCAAGGTCATTAGAAACATCGAGAGTGATGCTTCTAGACTAATACACATAATATTTATAACTCCAAGAGAGGAGTGTATGGGAATGTAAGTAGTCCGAGAGCAGTCGGCCTAAGTAAAAGAGCTAGGAACTAAGAGAGAGTTCCGTGAGCTAGTTGAACCTTCCCACCATGCTAGACCCAGAGTAGGGTCGAAACCGGGGAAGTAAGACTATGCTAGAGAGCCATGAGTTTTGGCCTAAGTATGTACTAAGAGTAACGAGCGTGACGTAGGAGACCTGTAGTGTCTCGAGAATCTACAAGAGCTAGAGTATAATTAACCCAAGAGTGTGGGTGAGATAATAAGTATAACTAACCCAAGAGTGTGGGTGAGATAATAAGTATAACTAACCCAAGAGTGTGGGTGAGATAATAAGTATAACTAACCCAAGAGTGTGGGTGAGGTAATGTGTATAAGTAACCCGAGAGAATGGGTGAGTGTAAAATGAGTAGCCCAAGAGAATGGGTGTGTACATGAATAAGTAACCTGAGAGAGCGGGTGAGGTATCGAATAAGTAAACAAGGCATAGTGAGGTATAACCCTCAAGGCCTATGAGTAACCAGATACAACTAACAACCGTGTTATGTTAGTTAGGAATTGTGTTCCATGATTGGACGTAAATTCCTTGAGCATTACATGTACTTATTGTATTGCTATGATGCATGTGGTTTGACTAAAATGAACTCCATGTATATCCGACTAAGTGGTCGGCGTACCCCGGTTAGCGCTCGGGGTATGCGAATTTCATATGCAGCGTTAAGCTGAGCCCCTAGGGCGATGTTTTTATTTTACAGGTACACCGAAGATGTTACCGTTTGAGAGTAGGACGGGGTCGGTGGGATTGCATGGGTAGTAGTTTTAATTACTTATGTATTGAAGGAAGTGTAAGACCGAATATGTTGTCGGCATCCATTTATTGTAGACTCGGTATAGTAAAGAAATGAGTTGAGTATTGTATTTGTATTGTGTGTTCGGTTGTTCCAGTCCATCAGACCGTTACTGTATGTGAGATAGGCCTGGTTAGCCATATGGGTGGCTAACGGCGTTGTATCACCCTCTGTTGTATTTAGAGTTCCGCTGCGAGATTTATTGGTAATTGTGACAGTTTAAGAGGTAATGACGAGATTAGCAGTTGGGGTGTTACAAAAATGGTATCAGAGCGAAGTATCGCTCTGATGACTGGAAATACCGATTTTAGGAAATACCGAGTTAGGAATTAGTGAATTAGGGCTAAGGGTTGAGTGGTAGCGTGAGAGATGCGCTAGTTAGGAACTTCCAGTATGATCTGGATACCTACAATACCAAACCCGCCCTCCACAACCCCCGTATTAAAAGTTCGGGAAAGAACGCCAGAGAGGCGGGGAAACCTGATCTGGCAGTGGTTAAATATTTCATTCTGAACCAGAACCTGTCATGCGGTAGATCCCGAGAACCGGAAATCCCGGAGACGGATCCCGCTGAAATGACAATAACTGCATGCAATGACGGAAGGTCGAGACATCCTAATCCAAGGAGACCAGAATTTGTGGCAGCCTGGGGCGACATGCTTAGCAGTCGCGAGAACCCAGCTGGTCGAGCAGCAGTGAGAAGGATGCACCAATCGTGCGACCAGACGGACTTATGAGAACTAACAAGAACCGGGACACATGTCTACGGACCGCCATAGTTAACCAATACCACCAATGGTATACGTATTGACTAAGAATCTAGTCAAAGGTAGATGCACCCACCCTGCCACACCCAAAGAGGTTGCAATACTTAACTGATACAGCTTAGACAGCTACGAGCATAACTACGGGATATACCCGAATAGGACTACAGAAGTAGTACCTAAATAAGTTAAACCTCGGTAACCATAGTAAAGACGTGGGAACGAGCAACGAGGTAAATCATAGAATTAAAGTAATTAAGGAACTCCGAGAGTGGAGGCGCACCTAAATGAATGACAGTCATGTCAAGAGGAATGAGAAGCAGCTCCAAGGAGCAGTTATCCAACTAAGGGATCAAGGAAGAGCCAACGAGGCTACCAAATACAATGTGAACAATACCGTGACCGGTATGAGTTAACCCAAAAACCGCCAGTACCGCGCACTTGCCACGGCAAGTGCAGTAATAGCGGGACTAATAAGAAGAGCTTTGACAAGCGACCAGTACTTAGCAAGTACCAAGACGGCAAGAGAAGCCAATATAGCACCACAAACCCTAAGAATTCTGAAACGAAACCTTGGAAAGGCCTAAAGGCCTGACCACTGTATAAAGAACATACCAGTCTGCAAGAGGTCAGACTTGGTAAGAAGCAACCGGCATTGAAATGCCGTGGAGATTTTATTTTCAACTCAAATTTTTCTTTCAAAGATAATTCTCCAAAAACCCCCAAATTTTTAAAAAAACCAAACCAGAGAATCACGATAAGTTATCATAGGACGATATAAGAGGAGTTGGCAACAAATACTTCACTTAGGCGTGCGACCGACACTATTAGTGTACACATACGAGACATGGAACGACCGCACTCCGAAGGAGCTTGCGGGCCCGACAAACCAGTTATGAGTTAGTCGGGTAAGTGGTAACGTATCAATAAGATACTCCATGTATGTATACCAGTAGAGTACGGAACACGGGAAGTAGTCGACTCCATACTACGGACCATAAGATAAGTTGAAACCAACAGTTGGACACCTCGAATGACCGAAGAACGCAGACAAGCTTATAAAGCGAAAGAAGTCAACAACACATTCCGAGAGGATGACTAAGAGACGAAAGTGCGAGAAGCACAGAGCATTAAATATAGACATTGGATATGTCCCAGAAAGCATGAAGAAACAAACGGTAACTGGAACGAATACCCAGCGTAAACAATAAGGCGAATGCCTAAAATGAACATATTAATGTTCAATTAACGGGATATAAATCCTACAGTATACTTCATTGAAGAAAATGAAGAGCTGACCAAGAAGGTAAAAGTAGTACCAATGGTCTACCCAATAATGGGAGACATTACAACCCAAAATGGGATAGTTCAAAATATACATAACCGCAAGGCGGAGTAAGTAACTAAACATACCCATGAGTTCAAGCCAGATGTAATGGCGCAACCCGGTAACACCCAGGAGCAATCCGTGAAGGGTGCCGGAGTCAACAGTAGTTGAACGAAACATCGTGTTGAAAACACAAGTGTTAAGTCAAACACTCGGGTAAAACCCGAAGGGATCCCACGTAACACGGGATACCCTAGATTGCCAGAGGGCATGAACAAATATCAAGTTATTTAAAAGGGCCTTCCATGTATGGAAGTGTGTTGAGACAACCTTATCGAAAAGCCCAGTAATACCTCCAAACCATTGAATGGTGTACGGAGAAGAAGAAACTTGTATAAACAGCCCGCATGGAGCATCACTCGAGGAAAGGTGGCTTGTAAGCCGATAGAACCAACTACAACTTGTAGATTCAAACGTTGCAAAACATATGCATAAAGGCATAAGAGTTATTGTGGAGCGTGAACCACCACCTTAGAGTGGGGACACCACTTATTATTGTGGAGCCTATGGAGCGGCAATTGCGTGAATCCTCCAGAGAAAGGCTACCATCTAAGTATGTAATATGAAACCGCTAAAGCGGTGTAGTGAAACCTGAGCATGTGTATATTGCCAAGGAATTTATGAACACAAATAGCCTGTAGAAAGGCTTTGATAGCAATGGAAGGAAACGAGAGAGCAATCGTTGAGAAGTAAACACTGTATGTGTGCAATATGAATTGCAGAATAAACGATACGCCATAAACGTGGAGAGTTAGAGTTGTATATGCAATTGAGCCATAGTATGAATGGCAGGATTATATGAGCGGAAGCTAAAGTAGTAGCGGATGCCTTATAAGCGAATGTTGTAATGAGTAGAGCAGGATACGCAGTAACAGATAAGGATATGAAGCTGATGAGAAAATGTGGTAAGGAGACATAATCATTCCTATCCCATGAGAGATTTACTGTCAAGGGTTTACGCTTCTGCACTCTGTATGACTGAGTGTTTTGGTATTGCACTTGTGCGGTAATGATCGAGTGGGAGAGCCAGGAATTGAGAAATGTCAACGAAGCCTGTTGAGTGAGAATCTAGAGAGATAACCGTGCGGCCATTGGCTAAAGATGCACAAAGAACGTGGGCAGTAACCCACAGGGCCCAGGATCGATGTGTGGAAAAAGGCAGAGTAGTATGAATGAGGAATTCTTGTACAGAAATAAATAAACAAATGATTCAGAAGTCATTATCAAATGAGGAAGCACTACATGCTAAGTAGCAGCTTGACCTCAACCGACAATAAGTCGGGAAAAATATGTGAATAATCACAAAGGTATACAGTGTTATACGAAATAGATTTCCAGAGAATTGGAGAGAAAATCTATAACCCATCGAATTCGCATACGGTAAGAGATACCTAGCGGCGATTGAAAACCTTTATTTCCAAGACAAAAAGGGATAAAAGGGAGTGGATTTATACGTTGAGAATACCAAAGGGCGAATTAAGCTCTAGTTATCAGGTCACGCGGTAGATGCTAGTGGGCCGTAATTCAAGGTTAAGTATACCTGGCAAACCTGATTGAAGCCTTAGAGGCTAGAACCGAACCCGGTTATGAGTTAATTAACCGTACTGAAGTTAAAACACTTCATAATACCCGAATTAGTGAACCAATGTTCAGTGATAACATATGGTCTGTTACGCGGGCGTAACCCCTTTTAAGGGGGGTAGGGCGAGAAACCGCTTAGAGTATGTCTACGTATAGATGTGTAAACTACTATGTGCATAGCACAAAGAAAATTGTTTTGATGTTTGGAACTCATGTTACATAAACATGTGTACTCTTCATTGTGTAATTATGATTATCGTGCATGAGAGATGCAAGTAACGAGTATATTATTTATGAAAAGAGGAGTAGAGAGACTCCTGGGGAATGAGAATCCCTTTAGTATTTGTCTATTGAGATTAGACATGAGATATGACGAGTATAAATCGGCATGAAACCGATGTGTAACCTAAGAGGGAGTGAGTTCCCTAGGTGATTTATTTGAGAATGATTGATGGAGTGAGTTCCATCCTTTGGAGTTGTATGTTGTATGTTTTAAGTTGAGTAATAATTTGACTAATGAGGCCACAAGTATGGAATACCTAGGTAAAGTAGTGAACCAATGAGAATGACAAATGACTAAGTACTAGGAACTAGAGATTAATTGAAACGAGTTGTTTCGTGAATATGACTAGAAAGAGTTAAAGATAGAAAACGAAAATGTTTGACTATCTGATTGTTTGAAACTGACGTGGGAGGTAGAACTTGATCTGCTAGCGATCAAGGGAAACGAACACAAATTGGAGTGGAAGGATAGTTCAACACTGATGCTGATCACATCAGGGTTGGATGATTCTCGAAGCTCCCTATAAGTGGTCACAAGTAATCACGCTAAGAAAAGATGCAGCTACCATAAATTTGATTGAGTTGTGTGATGTTTTAAAAACAATTTCCAAACAAAATTTGGAAAGGAATTTCTTCAAGTATGAAGATGGAAATGAAAACTGGTTTTAAACTGCTATCACCCGCCGATGGCTACGGCCTTAAGTCTTGATGACCGGTAGAACGGTGGGTGTGTATTAGTTTTGAAACCATTGCACCGTACGTGCGGCGGTCCTAAGTGACCGGTTGGGGCGGTGACAGTGTGTGATTTTTCCAAAGGCAGCGGGACGGGGAGAGTACCCTGAGATGTTCCTGTGTTGAGTGAGTCAACCAGAGTGCCTGAGGATATGTATATGTGTAATGTTTGATCAGAACCGAAGCGACCGTGGGCCAGAGAGAGTAACTGCCCATTTGTCATGAAACGGCCGTGGACCAGAGAGCGTAAGTGTCCAATGTGACCGGTACCTGAGGGATCAGTAGTATATTACTCCATATGGATTCGAGGACTGCTGTGCCCTCTTGTCTTCGGACCGATTCCATGAGAGAGTAAAAAGGGTATTTTTGATTGCTATACATGCTGTGTATAGTGGTGGTGTGTAGTGTGGAATGAGTCGGACTTGCGGAGTCTGTAAGGTTATACATGTATTATAACCTCGGCGTAGAGTGCCATGAGACCAACGATATAAGATTCACCAACTTTGAGGACAAAGTTCCTAAGGGGGGTAGATTTTAATACCCCAGACTAGAAATCATGATTTAATTACTCTAATAAAATTATTAAAGGTCTAATGGTGCCTAAAGAGTATTGGTAAAGAAAATAAAACCAAAAGAAAAGAGAAAACGCTTGAAAAGCGAAAAACGCTAAAATGCGCATTAAATGAGAATAAGAGATATGTGATCTCGTAAGGGTCCGAGATGGATTCCTAAGGCTTATTTAGGCCTAATTAGTATACGGGAATCCCGAAGAAAACGGATCCAAATAATGGATTAAAACGCTAGATAAGCATAAAAGCACGTTGTTCGAGAAAACCCGAAAACGTGACTTTAAGTGGTCAAACGGACCCGTAAAAAAATTATAGTTGATTAAATAAAAATAAATAAGTATTAATGGAAGCTTAGTAACCATTAAAATTAATTAAACGGCAAAATTCCGGAAAAACGGACCCGGTAAGTGAATAGTGCCAAACCGGGTAAAATAACGAGCGTTTTCTGTAAAACGGAAAAAAAACGTCCAGCTCACTAATAATGTGGGCCGGTTTTAATTAATATGTATACATCATTAATAGCTTGCTAGTATTAAGTAATGAGAGGACAATAAGTAAATAAAGCAAATAGTATAAAGTAAAAGGGAATAGAATATTATACTTACTACCTCACCTCCTTCTTATTCTTTCACGATTGTGTTTTCCCCCTCAACCAAACTCCTTCTTCTTCCTCTGTAATTATCGATTCGAGAAGGAGCTCACAAGCCCCATCTCCTTCCTCCTCTCATTCACTCATTTCTTCACCGAATCGCACAAAAATGCCACCGTTAGATTCGTATCGGCGAGGGCTACGTTTTTCACCACCCTCAAAATCTTGATTCCTCCATCTTCACTTCCATGGGTGTTGGAGCTTTTGGAGCTTCAAGAGCTGATTCTAACTCTCCTCCACCTCCTTAATGTCTTGAGGTAATAATTAGTAAGAGCTTTGGCCATTTCAAGCTTGTTCTTGCAATTTGGGAAAATTTTCCTCACGTTGAAAATTTTCTCCCGTTTCAGCCGTGAGCACCTTGACCTTGTGGAGTGTTGGAAATGCTCCATTTGATTGCCAAGCTCTCCTTTTGAATACTCTAAGGTAATATCTAAGCTAGAGCCTAAAAACTAGTTCTTGAAATACTAGTTTTGGTGTGGGAAAAATTAAATTAATAAGCTTGATATGTGGTGTGGGGATGTGATTGTAGATGGCAATCTAGACCCCTTGTGTAGTGTGAAAACAAGAAGAGAAAGATGGAGAAAAAGGAAGAGGAAGAAGGGAAAGAAAAACAGAAAACAAACAAGGTAAAAGCTCACCTTGAGTTAGTTTTATTTGGCTTGTGAAACTGATTTTAGAGTTGAATTAATGCTCTTGAATTGGTGTAGTCACGGTACAATAATATTGAGTGGGAATGAGAATGTTTAATGTTGTTTAAGTGTGAGAAATAAGCTTGGGAACTAAGCTAGTTTAGATGGTGAATAAATAAGAATTTGATGTGGTTTTGATGTTTAAACCAAACAGGGGAGAAGAAGTGTTGTGAGCTGTTTTAGTGTGGTGAAAACGCTAAAGAAGTAGACAAGTGCTGTCAAAATTTCCTTGGAGATTATGAACTTGGGTGTTTTATTATAAGGATGAAACTAGGTGTTTAAGAGGTGCTAAATGAGTGGTTAATGATTTGGAAACCAAACTGAGGAGAAGTGAGTATGAGGAGTAGAAATAATGTCAATTGAAGTGTTGGGAATGGCACTGTTTGAATGGTAAAAGAAGTTACCAAATCTGTTACAAGAGTATTAGAAAACAGGAAAACCAAGTTATGAAATATAAGTGAATTGGAGTGAATTAAGCATGGCTTAGTGAGAGGACTTGGTGACTAGTTTAAGATGGTTTAGATGAGTAATTAGGTGCTAAAACATGTGGATTTTAGTTGGTGAAGATTGGGTAATCAATGGGCCAAGAGAGGACCTTGAACAGAGTGGGAAACTGTCAAATTTGTAAAATCTGTAGCAGGGTCCGGGACCTAGTCCATGGACAAAGTCCCGGACCACCCCCTTAATTCATGCCGAGAGTCGCCTACCATGTTTGGTCCGGGACTTGAGTCTGGTACAAGGTCCCGGACCACCTGCTAAAATCGCCCGAGAAATGACCCTGCACTTGGTCCGGGACTTGGGGTATGGACAAAGTCCCGGACCACCCCATAAATTTAGGCCGAGAGTAAAGCCTGTGTTTGGTCCGGGACTTGGGATAGGGACACACTAGTAGAAAAAAGGGCTATTTCGGCGGTTGTAAACCGCCGAACTAGATGTACCTATCTCGGCGGTTCTTAGAGAACAACCGCCGAGATAGGCCCCTGGGATTGACCGATGGTGAGATTGACCATGGGTCTATCTCGGCGGTTGTTCTCTAAGAACCGCCGAGATAGACTCATGGTCAATCTCACCATCGGTCAATCCAGGGGCCTATCTCGGCGGTTGTTCTCTAAGAACCGCCGAGATAGGTATATTTTTTTTTGTTTTTTTCCATCCCAGCTTATATATATATATATATATATATTCACCACATTTGGTTCATCAGACCTGTAATAATGCTTCATCCATACAGGGAGCTCCAGCACACATTTAAAAAGTTAAAAAGCTCCCAATTAATACCAACGACGCACCACAATTTGAGAGTTAACAAAACCAATGCAATTCACACTTTCATTACAAATAAAAAACACCAATACAATTCAAATCTACCATTACACCATCCACAAGTGTACAGAGTTACATTTACATACTCAAAAAAGTTCACAAAACATCTTCATGATCATCAATTCATTAAACTTGTGCAGACGAACTCCGACCATTCCTCAAGCATCTCAACAATTTGAGCACCATCATACTGACCACCTTTGAACACTTCTTCGTAAGCCTTGAAAAAAAATGAACATTAATCTATAATGTACAAGTCTAACAACATGTAAAGAGCATAACTGAAACTTTCAAAGAATGTTACCTTGTCTAACGAGTGCTCTGGTAAAAGGTTAGCCGCTCCTACTATGTCACTCATGAATCTCATGACATAGTATCCACATTCTGAACCCCCAGGCTGCACCGGACACTATACAAATGCACATATTGACAGTTATAAACAAGTTTAAACATTATCACACAAATTTATCAATTAATAGAGTACCTTGACAGTGTTCCAAGGGATGTTACTCTTCATTGTTATACCCTGGAGTTTTAATGCAGCTCTCATGGAACTATATACATCAGCAATATATATAGTTTTAAGCATCAGTAGCAAGTTATGAAACAGTTAATGTTAAGTAAAATAATTGTTGTTTACGATAACAAACTAATTACCCCAGTATTGCGGTGGAGATCTTCGGTCTCTTGGCACCCGTACCAAGTGAGTCAAATTGCAAGATTCGTGGGTGCTTCGACATCACCAGCACAAACAAAGACCAATGTCGACTGTCCACAAATTACACAATGTGTTGAAATCATTAAGCAACTAACACAAACTATATGTTTTAGATAATACTAAGAGAAATAGTCAAATATCATACCCTGAATGATATGGCATCATAATAAATGACTTGTTAGAACATTCAAAGAGGGCATTCGTCATATATTGCATAAGGCCTTGCGGATCACTTGTTATCTGGACTTTACTGCACATAGCAGGACACAGGAATCCAAATCTTTGATCTTCATAGACATTGATCGCCTTATCATGCACCCACCTATGAGGCAATATCATTAGTCATTAACTTTTTATTCAAACATCTAATTCATCACCAATTAATGAATTCAAAATATAAAAGGTAGAAGTCACTCACATGGTGGCTGACTTGATAATCGACACATTCAACCAATCCCTCCTGAAGCACTCCTCGAAGTCAGACATATACATCCCAAATCGATGTATATCTTCTCCTTGAACTATATAGTGAAATATCCGCTCGGGATCTTCCACAGTGAGGCAATCAGAATCAGGTGGTAGCAACAACGAGGAATGCAGAATCTGCATATTAGTCGACAAGCCGGCCAATATTCTCTTCTCCACCAAAGCAGGTCTAAGTACAAAATTTATGGATGCCTTTGATTGCACAGGTGTGGCAATTCTTTTTCCTTTGCCCTTATCAGTCTTCGGTTGGGTCATATCCTATGATATTAGTCTAATTAAGTATATGGATGCAAGGTGGTACACCAATAGTTTTATAGCAACGGTTAAGAGTAATACCTGCCCAGGGAGTCTGACCAATCGTGCAGGCCACTGCACTGTCGCAGTTTGTGCAGAACGCACGGTAGGTCTTTGTGGGATCGGCACCGGTAAACCGACGTCAGCATGCTCTGCAACAAATTCGTCTAGAAGCACTCGTGCATGGTAATGTCGGAGTGGTTCACCGTGTACAATATCACTTGGACGAGAGGGGAAAAGTTTTCCCCATGCAACCATGACCTCTTCTACTCCATTTGTAAAAACAGATGGCACTCAGTGGGTGCCTGAGTGTTATGTGGAACTTGTTTAGATAAAAATTGTGAATTCTTCTATGATGATATTAGTGATCAAGTGAAAAATCATAATCGTCATGTACTCAATTGAAATGTTAGTCTAACCTGTAGAGATGCATAGGGAAACGGATCAGCCGAGTGGACACTACTTCTCACTACCGGTGCATTCTGCTGCTGAATGGGTGACTGATCAACTGGTGGTCGAGAAACCTCTTGGCTTTCATGCTGCTGTGGCTGAATCCTTGATATAGCCTGAGCGATCCTCTCGTCGACGTTCTGAGTAATCCTCTGCTCCATCTCAGCCAACTCTCAGGTGCTCCTCGTAGCTAATCGACTGTCCCTGGCTGATTCTGGACCCGGGTGCGCCAAATGCCTGGCGGATACCAACGTGCCCACCAAACCCAATGGCACGACCTGGATGATCCTTCTTACCAAGAGCGCGTGTAAGAGGATCATCATTCCTCTGTGAGGTCCAGGTGCCCTGGGTGAGCTGAGAGCTTAATTCACCCTAATATAACACACAAATACAGTTATTAGTTTAACATAAGTTCATTACAAAGGAAATGAACAGTTTGACTGAAAATGAAATGATATCACTTACCATTTGAGCAATAACTGCTCTCGTGGCTTCATCGTATTGAGGATTTTCGGGAGTAGAGTTCTTCGGAATGTGGCTTAACTCCCACACTTTCATTCTTCTGCCACTGGCATCCAATGAGCCATCCGTGGGCAGATATCCCTTTTGCTCCCATTCTGGTACCCTTTGAGCAATACTTTTTCCACCTAAGTGGTGAGGGTACAGATTCTTCTTAGCATTTGCTTGTTGTTTCGCACGGAGAGCCTGCATAAATTAATGGGATCATGTTAAGTGAAATTGAACACAAAAAAACATAAGAAATTAAGATTAATTTATGTATGTATGACAATAAAGTGCACCTGGAACTCCGGTGTGTGACGCCTCTCAACAAATTCTACCCATTGCTCTTCTGTTATGCCTTCATAAACCTCCCATGGTGGTCTCTCACCGTCTCCACCATGATCTGGATCATCTGGATCTTCTGGAGTAGGCATCTTGTAGATGAACTTGTCAGCCAACTTATTCTTGTGGTCCCGGAACTGTTTCGACATCGCTGATAGCACATCCTTTTTAAGTGCGGGATCCACGGAGAAACGAGACTACGTACATGATTATTCAGTTAGTAAAGTACACATAAATGTTCTATTATTTCACAAAAGATCATAGTAATAATGTAGAGATTTACCTGAAGACGCTGAAACATAGTATCCTTCAATGATTGAGGCACTTGCTTCCAGTTGTGGTTTATGTTGCAATATGACTTCACCAAATGGCTACCGTAAGCGGTGAAGTCATTCTTCCAATTTCCATGGGGTTGGTTGAACTGATTGAAGTCCACCGGTTTTGTAGGAGGGCCCTTGTTAGCCTTCAGCCCACGTGTAGCACCTCTCTTCTTTTGCTTCTTCGCCTCTGGTGGGACAACTGACTCCTCTTCGGTCTGCTGTGAAGGGCCAGCCTCAGTCTCGTGTACTGCTACTGGTCCTTTTTTCTTTCCTCCTCTTGTGACCCGCTTACTTGGTCTATTCTGCTGTGGCTCAGGTTCTCCAGTCGAGATAAGCCGTCCAATGGGGTCATCAGGGTGATCATCCACTGCAAAAATAAATCATAAAGCATTTTCATCAGTTAAACTCATAACATAAATACTATGATGCATAACAATAACAGTTAAGATGATATTACAGTCTACATTCTACTAACAACATTACCTGAAACGTAAAAAAACATAAATCATTTCATATTTTCTACCCAAACACCCTCATCATGGTCTGATCGTGCGTAGAGCAAATAGTTACTTACTTGTGCACAGTGGAGGAAAGAGGAACAGTAATGGAAGAAGGCGGGAAACAAGAGAGGTGATTCACGGACTTGAATGTAGTGAGACCTGATAAAAAAAATTAGATATTGTTAGACATATACACATACATCAAACAATATTAATTACGAAGACATTTAAAAAAAACGGCATGACTTTTGCATAATTTTACCTATCCCATGCTTATTATTAAGCATTCACCAACCATTCATCAACACAAATTTCCATCACAAATCAAACTAATACCAACATTATCTATCAAACCAAATTTTAATAATTTGTGGAAATCAAATACAAAGTAAAATAAAGACACAACTATGCCTATTATTAAGCATTCACCAATTATTCAACAACACAAATTTCAATCATAAACCAAACTAATATATACCAAATTCATTCATCAAACGAAATTCCAATAATTTGTGGAAATCAAATACAAAGTACAAAAGAGAAAAATGATAAGTTAGATTATATTACCGGTTCGAAAATGAATTGCTCTCCGCTCCGCTTTCAATCTACCATCAAATGGTAAAGAAGCTCCTTAAGTATTTATCTGTAGAGACACAAAAGAGAAAAATGATAAGTTAGATTATATTACAGTGAGTGAAGAGAATGAAGAGAATGAAGAGTTAAATTAAAAAAAAATACTGGTTCATAAATGAATTGTTTTCAGCCCCTCTTCTCAATCGGGCGTGCGAGACTTGTGTAGCAACACCAATCTCTACAGAGGCAACGCATAAAGATTGAACAACATTCAGATCAATTAGAATAATTTTATATTAAACTTAACGACTATACAATACTCATATATATATATATATATATATATATATATATATAAATACATTCTCACACCTCTACTTCAAACCGCTACTAAAACGGCTAATACCTCACCTACTACAATATTTTTCTACTATGACTGCTTGTTCACGCTCTTATTCAATTATACACTACGAAACGTTCTACACTTACATTACATCTTTCATGTGCTGCACATATAATTGTTTACCACTTAACACTTCACAGAAATCAACTTAACGCATACATACGAAATTTTCACCCCCTACACACACTTGTCTATTACTACGCTAACACTTTTACTACGCATTTAACTTCTTACACTACTTCAGGGTCTTCCACTCTTTTTTACTAGCACTTTTTCTACTTATCATTTCTACACTTTTTTACTACTTTTTATCTACTATAATCATCATTCTGCTCACTCATTACTTTATACACTCTTCTTCTTTACTATTTCTTTCTTCTAAACTCACTACAAAATTTGATTATTTTTACTTTGCGTTTACAACTTTCATATTCACTTGCTCACACAAGCTACTACTTTCAACACAAACACACGCATTCTTCACTTCACCTACTATTACAGACAACTAATAACTAACTTTTTATCTTTGTATTTCACTTATCGTCATATACACAAATAACACAATAATATTTTATACTATGACACAACCAGACATCATACTACACGCGACACATCTATAATCATTACTCGTTGCTAATTTAATATCATGTTTTCATTGCACTGTACATATACATTTCATAACACTTTCTCTAATTCTCCACATACGCAATACTTTTAAATATATAAGAAACAAACTATCATATTTATTGCACATATTACAACACTCATTCATACGTTTATAAGCATAATAAATCTAGCCCAAATAAGCTAACCTAACTATACTTAAAAGAAGGGCCAAAAACAGCACAAAAATTCACTCGGACATTTCGTCGAACACCTTGTGTGCATACATAAATTTAGTAGTTTAACAACCAAATCTTGCAAAGATTTCACACACAATAAATATCAGCATCCACAATCACATGTGACAACAATCTAACAATTTTAACAACACATTAACAATTTATAAAACAAAACCGAAACAATTGTTAGGGTTTGTTCTCACCTCTGTTCGCCTCTGTTGAGTGACGGAATGAGGCCGGCGACACCAACCGAAGACCACACCGACGGCGCAACACCGGCGAAAGCAAGAGGAGGAGGAGGGCGGGCGGTCGACGGCTGTGGTGGCGGTGGTGGGTTCGAAATCGCCGCGGAACAGAGAGAGGAGAAGAGGGGTTAATTAGCCCTAATGATCGTAATTGTTTCGAATCGGGCTGGGGGGCTAATTAAAAGGACCTATTTCGGCGGTTCCTAACAAAGAACCGCCGAAATAGGCCCTTTTAATTATTAAATAAATTAAAGAGACCTATTTCGGCGGTTCCTAACAAGAACCGCCGAAATAGATGATTAAATTTAAAAAAAAAAAAGAAAAATAGAAACACCTATTTCGGCGGTTTCGTGTAAGGAACCGCCGAAATAGGTCTATTTAATTTTTTTTATTATTAAAAAGGGCCTATTTCGGCGGTTCATATCTAGGAACAGCCGAAATAGACCCCTTCTTTACATACGGTATATATCTCGGGCCCCTATTTCGGCGGTTTTATCTACAACCGCCGAAATAGGGGCGACGAAATAGACGTTTTTTGTACTAGTGACAAGGTCCCGAACCAGCATTGAATTCCACCCGAGAGTTACGAAGAATATTGGTCCGGGACTTAGGGTGTGGACCAAGTCCCGGACCACCTCCAGAAACCTACAGAGAGCATTTTAAAGGTTGGTAATGATGGGGGTTTGAATGTTAATGATGTTATAAGATGTTAAGGCCTTGTTTGGTGACATGTAAAGACCCTAGGAAGTGTAAGAAAGTGTTAGAAGTAATTGAGAAGTGAGAACTCAAATTAACCAAAAGTAAAACCGAGATAACGGGATAACAGGGTAAGTACGGGAGTAACATTTAATTATGTTCCGTATGACCTTAGTATTAATATAATGTTGAAACATTATCAAGAATCGTGCGTGCCCCGAGCATGGTGAGATGACACGGTAAAAGTAAAACCCCGGTGAAAGGTATGATTTTCTCATACTCCGCGTGCTAACCGAGTTACGTTGATTTGTGTGTTTGTGTGCCGGCTTAATCAAGATTAAAGCATGAAAATAATCCCTTGTTTGATTATGTATGCCTTGTTGTATGTTGAATGAGCTAACATACTTGTATGCCGGTGTGGTCTAACATAGTGAATGGACCGACTCGTAGTGAGTAACGTTTGGCTAGAGACCCATAGATCGGGAAAAACGTGCAAACACACAAACTATCCGTTAAAGTATAACGATAATGCAAACATATGAACTCCCTAGAATGTGAGGAGAAGTACGGGTTGAGTAAATACCCGATATTGGTTAGGAAACCACATTGAAACAATCCACGAAACAAATGAGAGTGGAAAGATAAGTGAACCTCCTTCAAGGGGATTTAAGATAGTTCAAAGATGCGAACTAGTGAAGAAGGTAAAAGAGACCTGAGGGATTAGTAACTCCCTTGAGACATGGTCGACCTCCTATATGAGGATTTTACCTGATATATGTAAATAACCGAAAGTATGAGCAAAGTATATGTATGGGTAACTCTTACATCCAAAGATTAACCAAACTTAAGTAATGTTCCCAAGGTCATTAGAAACATCGAGAGTGATGCTTCTAGACTAATACACATAATATTATTATAACTCCAAGAGAGGAGTGTATGGGAATGTAAGTAGTCCGAGAGCAGTCGGCCTAAGTAAAAGAGCTAGGAACTAAGAGAGAGTTCCGTGAGCTAGTTGAACCTTCCCACCATGCTAGACCCAGAGTAGGGTCGAAACCGGGGAAGTAAGACTATGCTAGAGAGCCATGAGTTTTGGCCTAATTATGTACTAAGAGTAACGAGCGTGACGTAGGAGACCTGTAGTGTCTCGAGAATCTACAAGAGCTAGAGTATAATTAACCCAAGAGTGTGGGTGAGAATAAGTATAACTAACCCAAGAGTGTGGGTGAGATAATAAGTATAACTAACCCAAGAGTGTGGGTGAGATAATAAGTATAACTAACCCAAGAGTGGGTGAGGTAATGTGTATAAGAACCCGAGAGAATGGGTGAGTGTAAAATGAGTAGCCCAAGAGAATGGGTGTGTACATGAATAAGTAACCTGAGAGAGGGGTGAGGTATCGAATAAGTAAACAAGGCATAGTGAGGTATAACCCTCAAGGCCTATGAGTAACCAGATACAACTAACAACCTGTTATGTTAGTTAGGAATTGTGTTCCATGATTGGACGTAATTCCTTGAGCATTACATGTACTTATTGTATTGCTATGATGCATGTGGTTTGACTAATGAACTCCATGTATATCCGACTAAGTGGTCGGCGTACCCCGGTTAGCGCTCGGGGTATGCGAATTTCATATGCAGCGTTAAGCTGAGCCCCTAGGGGCGATGTTTTTATTTTACAGGTACACCGAAGATGTTACCGTTCGAGAGTAGGACGGGGTCGGTGGGTTGCATGGGTAGTAGTTTTAATTACTTATGTATTGAAGGAAGTGTAAGACCGAATATGTTGTCGGCATCCATTTATTATAGACTCGGTATAGTAAAGAAATGAGTTGAGTATTGTATTTGTATTGTGTTCGGTTGTTCCAGTCATCAGACCGTTACTGTATGTGAGATAGGCCTGGTTAGCCATATGGGTGGCTACGGCGTTGTTCACCCTTGTTGTATTTAGAGTTCCGCTGCGAGATTTATTGGTAATTGTGACAGTTAAGAGGTAATGACGAGATTAGCAGTTGGGGTGTTACAAAAATGGTATCAGAGCGAAGTATCGCTCTGATGACTGGAAATACCGATTTTAGGAAATACCGAGTTAGGAATTAGTGAATTAGGGCTAAGGGTTGAGTGGTAGCGTGAGAGATGCGCTAGTTAGGAACTTCCAGTATGATCTGGATACCTACAATACCAAACCCGCCCTCCACAACCCCCGTATTAAAAGTTCGGGAAAGAACGCCAGAGAGGCGGGGAAACCCGATCTGGCAGTGGTTAAATATTTCATTCTGAACCAGAACCTGTCATGCGGTAGATCCCGAGAACCGGAAATCCCGGAGACGGATCCCGCTGAAATGACAATAACTGCATGCAATGACGGAAGGTCGAGACATCCTAATCCAAGGAGACCAGAATTTGTGGCAGCCTGGGGCGACATGCTTAGCAGTCGCGAGAACCCAGCTGGTCGAGCAGCAGTGAGAAGGATGCACCAATCGTGCGACCAGACGGACTTATGAGAACTAACGAGAACCGGGACACATGTCTACGGACCGCCATAGTTAACAATACCACCAATGGTATACGTATTGACTAAGAATCTAGTCAAAGGTAGATGCACCCACCCTGCACACCCAAAGAGGTTGCAATACTTAACTGATACAGCTTAGACAGCTACGAGCATAACTACGGGATATACCCGAATAGGACTACAGAAGTAGTACCTAAATAAGTTAAACCTCGGTAACCACAGTAAAGACGTGGGAACGAGCAACGAGGTAAAGCATAGAATTAAAGTAATTAAGGAACTCCGAGAGTGGAGGAGCACCTAAATGAATGACAGTCATGTCAAGAGGAATGAGAAGCAGCCCCAAGGAGCAGTTATCCAACTAAGGGATCAAGGAAGAGCCAACGAGGCTACCAAATACAATGTGAACAATACCGTGACCGGTATGAGTTAACCCAAAAACCGCCAGTACCGCGCACTTGCCACGGCAAGTGCAGTAATAGCGGGACTAATAAGAAGAGCTTTGACAAGCGACCAGTACTTAGCAAGTACCAAGACGGCAAGAGAAGCCAATATAGCACCACAAACCCTAAGAATTCTGAAACGAAACCTTGGAAAGGCCTAAAGGCCTGACCACTGTATAAAGAACATACCAGTCTGCAAGAGGTCAGACTTGGTAAGAAGCAACCGGCATTGAAATGCCGTGGAGATTTTATTTTTAACTCAAATTTTTCTTTCAAACAGAGAATTCTCCAAAAACCCCCAAATTTTTAAAAAAACCAAACCAGAGAATCACGATAAGTTATCATAGGACGATATAAGAGGAGTTGGCAACAGAATACTTCACTTAGGCGTGCGACCGACACTATTAGTGTACACATACGAGACATGGAACGACCGCACTCCGAAGGAGCTTGCGGGCCCGACAAACCAGTTATGAGTTAGTCGGGTAAGTGGTAACGTATCAATAAGATACTCCATGTATGTATACCAGTAGAGTACGGAACACGGGAAGTAGTCGACTCCATACTACGGACCATAAGATAAGTTGAAACCAACAGTTGGACACCTCGAATGACCGAAGAACGCAGACAAGCTTATAAAGCGAAAGAAGTCAACAACACATTCCGAGAGGATGACTAAGAGACGAAAGTGCGAGAAGCACAGAGCATTAAATATAGACATTGGATATGTCCAGAAAGCATGAAGAAACAAACGGTAACTGGAATGAATACCCAGCGTAAACAATAAGGCGAATGCCTAAAATGAACATATTAATGTTCAATTAACGGGATATAAATCCTACAGTATACTTCACTGAAGAAAATGAAGAGCTAACCAAGAAGGTAAAAGTAGTACCAGTGGTCTACCCAATAATGGGAGACATTACAACCCAAAATGGGATAGTTCAAAATATACATAACCGCAAGGCGGAGTAAGTAACTAAACATACCCATGAGTTCAAGCCAGATGTAATGGCGCAACCCGGTAACACCCAGGAGCAATCCGTGAAGGGTGCCGGAGTCAACAGTAGTTGAACGAAACATCGTGTTGAAAACACAAGTGTTAAGTCAAACACTCGGGTAAAACCCGAAGGGATCCCACGTAACACGGGATACCCTAGATTGCCAGAGGGCATGAACAAATATCAAGTTATTTAAAAGGGCCTTCCATGTATGGAAGTGTGTTGAGACAACCTTATCGAAAAGCCCAGTAATACCTCCAAACCATTGAATGGTGTACGGAGAAGAAGAAACTTGTATAAACAGCCCGCATGGAGCATCACTCGAGGAAAGGTGGCTTGTAAGCCGATAGAACCAACTACAACTTGTAGATTCAAACGTTGCAAAACATATGCATAAAGGCATAAGAGTTATTGTGGAGCGTGAACCACCACCTTAGAGTGGGGACACCACTTATTATTGTGGAGCCTATGGAGCGGCAATTGCTTGAATCCTCCAGAGAAAGGCTACCATCTAAGTATGTAATATGAAACCGCTAAAGCGGTGTAGTGAAACCTGAGCATGTGTATATTGCCAAGGAATTTATGAACACAAATAGCCTGTAGAAAGGCTTTGATAGCAATGGAAGGAAACCGAGAGAGCAATCAGTTGAGAAGTAAACACTGTATGTGTGCAATATGAATTGCAGAATAAACAATACGCCATAAACGTGGAGAGTTAGAGTTGTATATGCAATTGAGCCATAGTATGAATGGCAGGATTATATGAGCGGAAGCTAAAGTAGTAGCGGATGCCTTATAAGCGAATGTTGTAATGAGTAGAGCAGGATACGCAGTAACAGATAAGGATATGAAGCTGATGAGAAAATGTGGTAAGGAGACATAATCATTCCTATCCCATGAGAGATTTACTGTCAAGGGTTTACGCTTCTGCACTCTGTATGACTGAGTGTTTTGGTATTGCACTTGTGCGGTAATGATCGAGTGGGAGAGCCAGGAATTGAGAAATGTCAACGAAGCCTGTTGAGTGAGAATCTAGAGAGATAACCGTGCGGCCATTGGCTAAAGATGCACAAAGAACGTGGGCAGTAACCCACAGGGCCCAGGATCGATGTGTGGAAAAAGGCAGAGTAGTATGAATGAGGAATTCTTGTACAGAAATAAATAAACAAACATGATTCAGAAGTCATTATCAAATGAGGAAGCACTACATGCTAAGTAGCAGCTTGACCTCAACCGACAATAAGTCGGGAAAAATATGTGAATAATCACAAAGGTATACAGTGTTATACGAAATAGATTTCCAGAGAATTGGAGAGAAAATCTATAACCCATCGAATTCGCATACGGTAAGAGATACCTAGCGGCGATTGAAAACCTTTATTTCCAAGACAAAAAGGGATAAAAGGGAGTGGATTTATACGTTGAGAATACCAAAGGGCGAATTAAGCTCTAGTTATCAGGTCACGCGGTAGATGCTAGTGGGCCGTAATTCAAGGTTAAGTATACCTGGCAAACCTGATTGAAGCCTTAGAGGCTAGAACCGAACCCGGTTATGAGTTAATTAACCGTACTGAAGTTAAAACACTTCATAATACCCGAATTAGTGAACCAATGTTCAGTGATAACATATGGTCTGTTACGCGGGCGTAACCCCTTTTAAGGGGGGTAGGGCGAGAAACCGCTTAGAGTATGTCTTACGTATAGATGTGTAAACTACTATGTGCATAGCACAAAGAAATTGTTTTGATTTGGAACTCATGTTACATAAACATGTGTACCCATTCATTGTGTAATTATGATTATCGTGCATGAGAGATGCAAGTAACGAGTATATATTATTTATGAAAAGAGGAGTAGAGAGACTTCTGGGGAATGAGAATCCCTTTAGTATTTGTCTATTGAGATTAGACATGAGATATGACGAGTATAAATCGGCATGAAACCGATGTGTAACCTAAGGGGAGTGAGTTCCCTAGGTGATTTTATTTGAGAATGATTGATGGAGTGAGTTCCATCCTTTGGAGTTGTATGTTGTATGTTTTAAGTTGAGTAATAATTTGACTAATGAGGCCACAAGTATGGAATACCTAGGTAAAGTAGTGAACCAATGAGAATGACAAATGACCTAAGTACTAGGAACTAGAGATTAATTGAAACGAGTTGTTTCGTGAATATGACTAGAAAGAGTTAAAGATAGAAAACGAAAATGTTTGACTATCTGATTGTTTGAAACTGACGTGGGAGGTAGAACTTGATCTGCTAGCGATCAAGGGAAACCGAACACAAATTGGAGTGGAAGGATAGTTCAACACTGATGCTGATCACATCAGGGTTGGATGATTCTCGAAGCTCCCTATAAGTGGTCACAAGTAATCACGCTAAGAAAAGATGCAGCTACCATAAATTTGATTTGGAGTTGTGTGATGTTTTAAAAACAATTTCCAAACAAAATTTGGAAAGGAATTTCTTCAAGTATGAAGATGGAAATGAAAACTGGTTTTAAACTGCTATCACCCGCCGATGGCTACGGCCTTAAGTCTTGATGACCGGTAGAACGGTGGGTGTGTATTAGTTTTGAAACCATTGCACCGTACGTGCGGCGGTCCTAAGTGACCGGTTGGGGGGTGACAGTGTGTGATTTTTCCAAAGGCAGCGGGACGGGGAGAGTACCCTGAGATGTTCCTGTGTTGAGTGAGTCAACCAGAGTGCCTGAGGATATGTATATGTGTAATGTTTTGATCAGAACCGAAGCGACCGTGGGCCAGAGAGAGTAACTGCCCATTTGTCATGAAACGGCCGTGGACCAGAGAGCGTAAGTGTCCAATGTGACCGGTACCTGAGGGATCAGTAGTATATTACTCCATATGGATTCGAGGACTGCTGTGCCCTCTTGTCTTCGGACCGATTCCATGAGAGAGTAAAAAGGGTATTTTTGATTGCTATACATGCTGTGATATATGTGTGGTGTGTGTAGTGTGGAATGAGTCGGACTTGCGGAGTCTGTAAGGTTATACATGTATTATAACCTCGGCGTAGAGTGCCATGAGACCAACGATATAAGATTCACCAACTTTGAGGACAAAGTTCCTAAGGGGGGTAGATTTTAATACCCCAGACTAGAAATCGTGATTTAATTACTCTAATAAAATTATTAAAGGTCTAATGGTGCCTAAAGAGTATTGGTAAAGAAAATAAAACCAAAAGAAAAGAGAAAACGCTTGAAAAGCGAAAAACGCTAAAATGCGCATTAAATGAGAATAAGAGATATGTGATCTCGTAAGGGTCCGAGATGGATTCCTAAGGCTTATTTAGGCCTAATTAGTATACGGGAATCCCGAAGAAAACGGATCCAAATAATGGATTAAAACGCTAGATAAGCATAAAAGCACGTTGTTCGAAAACCCGAAAACGTGACTTTAAGTGGTCAAACGGACCCGTAAAAAATTATAGTTGATTAAATAAAATAAATAAGTATTAATGGAAGCTTAACCATTAAAATTAATTAAACGGCAAAATTCCGGAAAAACGGACCCGGTAAGTGAATAGTGCCAAACCGGGTAAAATAACGAGCGTTTTCTGTAAAACGGAAAAAAAACGCTCCAGCTCACTAATAATGTGGGCCGGTTTTAATTAATATGTATACACTCATAATAGCTTGCTAGCTATTAAGTAATGAGAGGAAAATAAGTAAATAAAGCAAATAGTATAAAGTAAAAAGGGAATAGTAATATTAATACTTTACTACCCTCTCTCACCTCCTTCCTTATTCTTTCACGACTGTTTTTCCCCCTCCAACCAAACTTCTTCTTCCTCTGTAATTATCGATTCGAGAAGGAGCTCACAAGCCCCATCTCCTTCCTCCTCTCATTCACTCATTTCTTCACCGAATCGCACAAAAATGCCACCGTTAGATTCGTATCGGCGAGGGCTATGTTTTTCACCCCTCAAAATCTTGATTCCTCCATCTTCACTTCCATGGGTGTTGGAGCTTTTGGAGCTTCAAGAGCTGATTCTAACTCTCCTCCACCTCCTTAATGTCTTGAGGTAATAATTAGTAAGAGCTTTGGCCATTTCAAGCTTGTTCTTGCAATTTGGGAAAATTTTCCTCACGTTGAAAATTTTCTCCCGTTTCAGCCGTGAGCACCTTGACCTTGTGGAGTGTTGGAAATGCTCCATTTGATTGCCAAGCTCTCCTTTTGAATACTCTAAGGTAATATCTAAGCTAGAGCCTAAAAACTAGTTCTTGAAATACTAGTTTTGGTGTGGGAAAAATTAAATTAATAAGCTTGATATGTGTGTGTGGGGATGTGATTGTAGATGGCAATCTAGACCCCTTGTGTAGTGTGAAAACAAGAAGAGAAAGATGGAGAAAAGGAAGAGGAAGAAGGGAAAGAAAAACAGAAAACAAACAAGGTAAAAGCTCACCTTGAGTTAGTTTTATTTGGCTTGTGAAACTGATTTTAGAGTTGAATTAATGCTCTTGAATTGGTGTAGTCACGGTACAATAATATTGAGTGGGAATGAGAATATTTAATGTTGTTTAAGTGTGAGAAATAAGCTTGGGAACTAAGCTAGTTTAGATGGTGAATAAATAAGAATTTGATGTGGTTTTGATGTTTAAACCAAACAGGGGAGAAGAAGTATTGTGAACTGTTTTAGTGTGGTGAAAACGCTAAAGAAGTAGACAAGTGCTGTCAAAATTTCCTTGGAGATTATGAACTTGGGTGTTTTATTATAAGGATGAAACTAGGTGTTTAAGAGGTGCTAAATGAGTGGTTAATGATTTGGAAACCAAACTGAGGAGAAGTGAGTATGAGGAGTAGAAATAATGTCAATTGAAGTGTTGGGAATGGCACTGTTTGAATGGTAAAAGAAGTTACCAAATCTGTTACAAGAGTATTAGAAAACAGGAAAACCAAGTTATGAAATATAAGTGAATTGGAGTGAATTAAGCATGGCTTAGTGAGAGGACTTGGTGACTAGTTTAAGATGGTTTAGATGAGTAATTAGGTGCTAAAACATGTGGATTTTAGTTGGTGAAGATTGGGTAATCAATGGGCCAAGAGAGGACCTTGAACAGAGTGGGAAACTGTCAAATTTGTAAAATCTGTAGCAGGGTCCGGGACCTAGTCCATGGACAAAGTCCCGGACCACCCCCTTAATTCATGCCGAGAGTCGCCTACCATGTTTGGTCCGGGACTTGAGTCTGGTACAAGGTCCCGGACCACCTGCTAAAATCGCCCGAGAAATGACCCTGCACTTGGTCCGGGACTTGGGGTATGGACAAAGTCCCGGACCACCCCATAAATTTAGGCCGAGAGTAAAGCCTGTGTTTGGTCCGGGACTTGGGATAGGGACAAGGTCCCGAACCAGCGTTGAATTCCACCCGAGAGTTACGAAGAGTATTGGTTCGGGACTTAGGGTGTGGACCAAGTCCCGGACCACCTCCAGAAACCTACAGAGAGCATTTTAAAGGTTGGTAATGATGGGGGTTTGAATGTTAATGATGTTATAAGATGTTAAGGCCTTGTTTGGTGACATGTAAAGACCCTAGGAAGTGTAAGAAAGTGTTAGAAGTAATTGAGAAGTGAGAACTCTAATTAACCAAAAGTAAAACCGAGATAACGGGATAACAGGGTAAGTACGGGAGTAACATTTAATTATGTTCCGTATGACCTTAGTATTAATATAATGTTGAAACATTATCAGAGAATCGTGCGTGCCCCAAGCATGGTGAGATGACACGGTAAAAGTAAAAACCCCGGTGAAAGGTATGATTTTCTCATACTCCGCGTGCTAACCGAGTTACGTTGATTTGTGTGTTTGTGTGCCGGCTTAATCAAGATTAAAGCATGAAAATAATCCCTTGTTTGATTATGTATGCCTTGTTGTATGTTGAATGAGCTAACATACTTGTATGCCGGTGTGGTCTAACATAGTGAATGGACCGACTCGTAGTGAGTAACGTTTGGCTAGAGACCCATAGATCGGGTCGACGCTATGATAACGAAAACGTGCAAACACACAAACTATCCATTAAAGTATAACAATAATGCAAACATATGAACTCCCTAGAATGTGAGGAGAAGTACGGGTTGAGTAAATACCCGATATTGGTTAGGAAACCACATTGAAACAATCCACGAAACAAATGAGAGTGGAAAGATAAGTGAACCTCCTTCAAGGGGATTTAAGATAGTTCAAAGATGCGAACTAGTGAAGAAGGTAAAAGAGACCTGAAGGATTAGTAACTCCCTTGAGACATGGTCGACCTCCTATATGAGGATTTTACCTGATATATGTAAATAACCGAAAGTATGAGCAAAGTATATGTATGGGTAACTCTTGCATCCAAAGATTAACCAAACTTAAGTAATGTTCCCAAGGTCATTAGAAACATCGAGAGTGATGCTTCTAGACTAATACACATAATATTATTATAACTCCAAGAGAGGAGTGTATGGGAATGTAAGTAGTCCGAGAGCAGTCGGCCTAAGTAAAAGAGCTAGGAACTAAGAGAGAGTTCCGTGAGCTAGTTGAACCTTCCCACCATGCTAGACCCAGAGTAGGGTCGAAACCGGGGAAGTAAGACTATGCTAGAGAGCCATGAGTTTTGGCCTAAGTATGTACTAAGAGTAACGAGCGTGACGTAGGAGACCTGTAGTGTCTCGAGAATCTACAAGAGCTAGAGTATAATTAACCCAAGAGTGTGGGTGAGATAATAAGTATAACTAACCCAAGAGTGTGGGTGAGATAATAAGTATAACTAACCCAAGAGTGTGGGTGAGGTAATGTGTATAAGTAACCCGAGAGAATGGGTGAGTGTAAAATGAGTAGCCCAAGAGAATGGGTGTGTACATGAATAAGTAACCGAGAGAGCGGGTGAGGTATCGAATAAGTAAACAAGGCATAGTGAGGTATAACCCTCAAGGCCTATGAGTAACCAGATACAACTAACAACCGTGTTATGTTAGTTAGGAATTGTGTTCCATGATTGGACGTAAATTCCTTGAGCATTACATGTACTTATTGTATTGCTATGATGCATGTGGTTTGACTAAAATGAACTCCATGTATATCCGACTAAGTGGTCGGCGTACCCCGGTTAGCGCTCGGGGTATGCGAATTTCATATGCAGCGTTAAGCTGAGCCCCTTGGGGCGATGTTTTTATTTTACAGGTACACCGAAGATGTTACCGTTCGAGAGTAGGACGGGGTCGGTGGGATTGCATGGGTAGTAGTTTTAATTACTTATGTATTGAAGGAAGTGTAAGACCGAATATGTTGTCGGCATCCATTTATTGTAGACTCGGTATAGTAAGGAAATGAGTTGAGTATTGTATTTGTATTGTGTGTTCGGTTGTTCCATTCCATCAGACCGTTACTGTATGTGAGATAGGCCTGGTTAGCCATATGGGTGGCTAACGGCGTTGTATCACCCTCTGTTGTATTTAGAGTTCCGCTGTGAGATTTATTGGTAATTGTGACAGTTTAAGAGGTAATGACGAGATTAGCAGTTGGGGTGCTACATTGGATCCTATTTGAGGTCATACAATCTTTATGGTGTCTTAAAGCACATTTTTGGCTTTACCGATCTTAAGGCGTGTTTTGCCTTGTTGAGATCTTTTAGAATGTTCCCCAATAATATTTAGATGTTTATTAATCATATTAGATCATTAATAGATTATTTAATTATATTTTAAAGGTTAGGGGTATTTCACTGGACCTCGAGTGGATGGAGAAAATGGGACTCTGAGAAATCGTGGAGCTACTTGAATTCCAAGGAGAGGTCGACTTCTTCCAAGAGCCCATTTCCTGCTACACAGAGCTGCTCAAAGAGCACATGAGATATCTAGGCTCTCTCTAGAGTGACGACAATGAGGACTACCTCATTTCAAAAGTCCAAGGGATCCACATCAACATCACAAAGTCTTGGATCTGCAAGACTTTCAACCTGGAGCCAGAGGGATTAGTCGTTCCAAATGACATGACTTGGAATGACTTGGGACATCAAGGGGGAAAGATGGTCCATATGTTCAACAAGGGGCAACAATGAAGAACTTCCACGTAGTGCAAATGTCCATCCCCAATAGAGTGCTCTTTAGCCTTCTCACCCACAACATCACCTGAAGAAATCAACGAACCCACATTGTCAATGCCAGAGATGTACGGATCATGTACGCTCTAAGGACGAAGGAGAAAAATGATCTTCCCGCTATGCTCCTCACCCTTGGCGAAAGCAGATAAGACAACCAAGGGCTAGTACACGGGGGAGTGGTCACCGCGGCACTAGAAAAATTTGAAGTGGACACCGACCGCTACCACGAGTGCTCGCGGACCGCTCAGGATTGCATCTGCTTAGAGATGCTATCCAAGATGGGGATCAAGACCCAAGGGGATAAGCTTATGGTCCCTCAAAAGCCTACCAAAAGTGAGGACTCACGATCAGAGCCTCACCCAATTGCCAGGAGTTCTGCTCACAAAAGAAAACGCAGTCTCTCACCAGTCTACGACATGTCAGGGACCAGTCTAGATACTTCAGCTCGAGACGTTCTTTAGCGTGTAAGAGTCACTTTTACAGCTGTGCAGGATTTCGCCCAAGAATCTAGTGTTCACCACATGGTTCAAGGAGCAATAGACTTCATAGATTCACATCTATAGCCTGAGAGTTTTGTGTCTCTTAAAGACTAGAGTGAAGCTTGTGAGATATTGTAGTTTTAAGTTTGATTTTTTTGTCTCTCTTCTTTTGTTTTCTGCCATTGACTATCTGTTTCACACGTCAACTTTTGATCTCAACTTAAATGCAACTGTTACAATTTCTATTTTGAATGCAAATCTTGTTTACGAATGACTTCATTGAATTGGCTGCTTCTTTCGAGATTATAACTACCTCTTGATTAGAGACAACACCGTTCATGCGACCTGTGCATGTTAGTCACCTGACACGCCATCGATTCCCTAGGACTGCCAACATTAATACATAGTTATTAGACCCTCATGACCAGATAGTGAGCTGTCCCTCACCTATATTTATACCCATCGCTCAGCCATCACTCAAAGTTGCTCTCACAATCAACTTTTGCCATCCTTAAACACTCTTCTTCAACAGTCATGAGTCGTGAAAACTACAACTCTTCTAGCTCGAATGAGAAAACCATTTTCTCTACCATCAGAAAATGCATGACACAAAAAAAAGGTTTTCCTCTTTCTAATCTTCGTCTAAAACCCAAAGTGTCGTCTGCATGGTCCACAAATGTAAGTGCCAGCCAAACCCAGTCAGAAACTTATTACTCCACAATCGATTCCAGATATCAAAGTTACTCTACTGATGACCCTCGTGGCCTAAACTCCGACCCCGCCACATCCAAGCGTCACACTTCTTAAAGTTGTCTCATTCAAATGTAGACTAATGTTATGGCCTTTTCAATAACGTGAGTCGTGTAGTTGCTCCCTATTTTTCTGTATGGCAAAGGGGGAAAAGAAAGATATGTACTTGTGAATTTATGACTATCATCCTTGCGTTATGTAACTGAATCTTAATGAAAGACTATCTACTATGGCTCGGTATAAGGTTGTTGTGTTGTTATCATATCATTCATCATTTGATTATTTTTTTTAACTCTTAACAAACTCAGGGGAACCCCTCTTAGGGGGAATATTCTCACTTCCATAAACTGTCAAGTACATATGATCAAATTCAATTTTGTATCGGTTGCCATCATCAAAAAGAGGGAAATTGTTAAGTCAAGACCCTTCAGTTTTGATGATAGCAAACCTGTTGTTTATCTAATATGTTTGTTGAGCTTTTAATTCAGATAAACAGATGGAGGAGTGGCTTAGCATGCAAGGTTGCAAGCGCACTCTGTTCAGACATGTGCCCAACTAGTCGGTCGGCACCTCGGGCCTTACCTGTCTGGAGAGCTTCGATAGAACTTCTAGTACACACAAGTGGTCAAAACATACACACTCACATCTCATGCCTCAGATGGAATAAAAGGACAAAATACATCAAGTGGTTCGACAAACTCATGCAGACTTATACATCCACACAAGCAACTAGCTCACGACAAAAGCATAGCTCATTAATGTGCAAGATAACAAGATAAGTCAGGGCTATTAAGAAGCATTCATTACGTAGCCATAATGAAGACTTAGAGAGCATTTATGGGGCATATATGAAGCAGACAAGATCAAGCAAGTGGAGAGTGCAAGTGGTGACCGACCACCTAAATGCTTGCCTCCGATGTGTCCAATTACAAGGCGACATGTGTCTTGACGGCTCAAGATCAAGTTGAAGAACAACCTATATTCGAGTGTGGCTATTTTTCTAGGGATGAAGAATCAAACAATTCCTCGAGTCTATGAGGTTGTAGACTGTCTGTTATCCATCTTAACTTGCTTGTATAAATTCGAAGTATAATGTCCTAAGTAAGATAACTTGGTCATAAACGGAGAAGAGAGATAACTAGAGCAAGTGTGAATCAGACTAAGTGTGTGTAAGTACAAGTAAGTTGGTGAGCTGGATAGGACTGGGTCGAAGAGGTAATACTTTGTGTATTTGGTAGACTGATCAGTCAGGGAACGGTTGGGAACTGTAGACCTGCTGTCAGGAGAGGGTAGATGTAACACCCCATCCAACAACCAACACATAATAACAATCTGCGGCGGAAACTCAACTCATCACATTACTTATTCCAATGGTGTTACACGCTGTTAACCACCCCGTGGCTAACAAGGCTAATATATGTACATTTGTATCGGTCTGATGGACTAGATTCCCGAGCAACTACACAATACATACTCAATCCATCTTCAACATTTATTATATACATACACTCCCCCGTACCGAGTATTTATAAACTGTTGCCGATAACAACTTCGGTCTTACTACACCTACTGTATACATCCTTAAAAGTTTACCCATGTACAATGACTACCCGTCCTACTCTCGAACGGCTTCCAGCACTTCGTACCTGAAATGGAAAAAGAAGAGAAAGGGGTGGCCCCAAGGGGCTCAGCACCTTTGCTGGTATGGTAATCCCGCAGCCCGCATGCTACCGGGCCACGCACGACTAATTGTCGTCTTAGCATGCAGTTGATTATATTTAATTCATGCATACAACCATTAATATATCTCACATAATATTTCGCCTCAATGGGCTCCACCAATAACCAACACATCCACACTTAACCAACCATCCAATGATTCCCTAAACCCTAGAGTGGCTCTCCTCAAGAATGGAGCTACTTCCTTAACGAACGACGTGTACCCATTAATCGGGTTATCCTTAAACGCCTCTTGTCACCAACTGGGATTCATTTCCATGATCCACACATTCCATATCCTACAACATAACTCATCCTATATACAAACATAACAACCTTTCTTTCGACACACATGATACTTCACCATCATTCTAAACATCCATATATATATATATACCAAAGCATAGCAAGGTATTTTGCATATCACCAACAACATAACATCATAAACGGTTCTCACAAGATCCTTCCACATAGTTAGTCCATACCATGAGCACAGAGATTGTTGCCAAACTCATACCAAGCTCGTTAATTACCTCATCACCATCCTGTTATTTGAACGGTTGACTTAAACCCAAGGTGTGTCGGATATAGTGATCCCAAGCACACCAAACAACACAGTATGCCCCTATGGCCCGACGTGAGTCAGTAAACTAGCTTTGGATAAGCTAAGGGAAGGTTGAAACCAAATTGGAATACCACCTAAACATACACCAAGGGAGCCGAACTGGATATGATAACGACCCCCACCATCACACGCGTGGCCGGAAACTCCGGACTCCTCACCCCCCATTAGCCCATAGACTCTTATAAATAAGTAGTTAGAGATCCATTATGGAGCCTACCACAACCACACACCATACGGTATCATAACCGAGTTAAGCACACAAGGGAGAGAGTCATACATTCACATACAAACATCACGCACAAACATCACATAACCAACTCACGCATAGCCGTGGTTAGAACGTTCCTTAAGTCGGAAACGTTGTTACCGGATACCGTTCTCCTACGTTTACCTAATAGAGGTTAACTAGCCCTTCAAGCGCATTCGAGGTTACCGGTATCGGCACGTAAACATATAATAACAATAACGACTATAAACTCGTTTCATGATTTATCTCATAACGTGGCAAACATACAGAAAAACACATTGGCATACAAGCCGGTGTAATCCGGTAGGACACAGGTTGCAAGAAACCATACCTGTCACCGGGTCCACTTTACCACGTCCACTCATGTTCCTCGAGCAATTCTCGAACAACTGTTAACATCACATGTTTTTATTAACATCATGTTTTGTTTTAATGTCCAATGCTTATACTTTCCCCGTTAACTTGTTACATAACTTTACATTTTTAACATGTTTTACTCTCACATTCTAATACAACTTTTAACCCACTTTATTGTCATTAAAACTCACCTAACATGTCCTTAACATCCTTATAACATCATTACCTACCAATCCCCATCACCATATGATTTCATAACCTTAAACCATGTTTTTGGTCCGACCGACCCACCGACCGACCCACAGCTGGGTCGGTCCATTACAGACCCCTTTTACTTCCTTACAACATGCCCGTCCGACCCACGTCCGACCCACCATTCTGGGTCGGTCCATGTGCGAACATTTTCCTTCCTTTGAAACCTGACCGACCGACCCATGTCCGACCCAACCTTCTGGGTCGGTCCATTACCGAACACTTCCCTAACATTTTACAGAGGCTCGACCGACCCAAAAACTGGGTCGGCCCCTGGGTCGGTCGCCTCCTAATCTTACCCAAACTTTGCCAATTCTTCACCAAACTTCTCCTAAGACCTCTTAATGTGTTCTAACATCATTTGGCACTTCAAACACACCCTTAAGATATTCTTAAACACTCACAAAACTATTTTTCCTAATTCCTTAAACCTTTACTTATATCTCCACAAAATTCCTAACACTTACAATGTTTTCTCCTTATGATTTCTAGGTGGCATTTCACCTATATTGACCACAACACCAAGGTGTTTCCTTTACACCTTATCATCATCTCTCAACTTCTTTTCTTACTAACTAAATCTCCTTTTCACAACTCCTTAAAACTCCTTACTCAAAACCTTACCTAAACATCATTTATTCTTTGAACACCAACATTACCTAAACCTTAAACAACTCCTCCAAGACTTAAATACATCTTGAGAACACCCATAGATTTCTAAAACTTCCAAGATGATGCCTAAATCCTTGCATCACTCTTAATCACTTTAATACATGTTTCCCTCTCAAGTAAACATTCATTCACCTTTAATCCTTCCTAGTTCACCAAAACTCACTTACCACACTTAAAACTTCTTACACATTTCCCAAATTTGGCCATAGCTTCTCTAGTATATACCCACATCCAAACACTTAGGTTTTTACCTTAATCCATCCAAGAACACCTAAAATCCATCAAACACATTTTATACACAAACTTCACACATTAAGCACTACATCACAATATAGTGCATAACTTAAATTGCTTGGCACTTAGGCCCTTAAATGCATGGCTCTTAGGCCCTTAAATTGCATAAACCTTAAACACTGAATTTCCCACATAATAATGCCTTTGACCTGCAAATACACCCAACAATACATATTCCTTTAATAAACTCCTTGAGAGCATTTTACTAGCTCATTCACCATTTGCTCTTTAGGTAGTTTTAACAAGCATTATAAGCTTATTTCTCCTAAGGCATTAAACCACATTGAGATAGCTTGTTTACCTCCTTTCCTCACAAATTTCTTTCTTGTTTCCTTGTAGAACCGGTAGGGCATTTCCTTCCTTGTCAACAACTAAGCAATATACCAACATTGAAATGAGTATATAAGCTTTAAGCTTTATCTCATTGTAAACCCTAGTTACATATATTATCTTAAGGTATTAACATGATTGTTTTACCTTGGAATGGAAAGAGAGCTTGAATATATATCAAGAGAGGACTCCTCCTAGCCCTTGAAAGATTCAAATGAAGCTAAACAAGCAAGGTAAAGACACCATGGTGAGGTTAATTTTCGGACAACACCAAACATGAAGGAAACTTGATTTTTCTTTGAGTTTCCTCACCTTGAAGCAAAGGAGAACAAGAATATGTAGAAATACAAGCTCAAGCTCCATCAATGGTGATTCTCCATGGCACCAAAATTGAGCTCTTGAAGATTTGAAAAGGTGGAAGTGTAGAGCTTGACCTAACTAAGACAAATATGGTCTTAGAATTTGATTTGGAGCTTGGAGTTGGATTTGGCAAGGAAATGAAGATGGAGAAGAGAGTTGGTATAGAGAATCGTAAATGGAGGGGAGGGGAGGAGCTTGAAGACGTGTGAAATGAGAAGGGAAGGAAAGAATGAAGATGAGTTCTACTTTAGAAGATATTTATGTACTAAAGTAACTTCCTTCTTTTACTTTCTTTTCCTTCCTTCCTTTAATTTATTTTACATGGTGATGACTCACCTTACTAAAAACCGGCCCCCATTTTAATAGAAGGGTGTTTTGGTCTTTGTTGACCAACTTAATCACTTATAACATTATATGTTACAAACTAGTTATAAAAATCACTATTCACCAATAACAAGGCACATAGAAGTGAAATTTTTGATTTCCCATTGATATAGCCACCCAAATGTGATACTATATAGTACACATGTTAATTAAAGAGTAATGATGGACATTTAGCCATTCAAAACTCATTTACAAGACAATTTTTCAAAAACGTGCTTTAAGACTTCTTAAAGCACATTTTGCGTTTTAACTTGTTTTCAAGCTTGGTTTTCTTTGGTAATTGATTTAATATGTTCATTAACATATTTATAAGGTATAGTATGACCATTAGGTCTTATACACATTTATCCCAAGCTTAGAGCACATTTTGCCTATTGACCTTAAGGTATTTATTTGTGTTTTGTTTGGTTTCATTGTCTACCAAGTTTCCTAAGGACTTAATTAGCCTTATAAAGTCATAATTAAATATTATCAAGTCTTGGTAGGCTCTTTGGGTCCTAACCAAGTTCACTCCAACCTTAGAGCATGTTTTTGCTCAAACCGTGTCTTAGTGTTTTATTGCACTTTACTATTTTTAAATGGTTCATTCAAGTTTCTAAGGCACTTTTTAGCCTTTAAATACCATAGTTAACATTTACACAACATACCAAGGTTTGGGGTATTTCAATCTACCCCCCTTAAAAGAACTTCGTCCTCGAAGTTCACATTTCCTCGCATCATTGGATTAGAATACGGGAATTACTTATAGCCATAAAACTTCCATTACCAACCACCCTTTACATCCAACCTCGGACTTAATGGTCCGGGCAACATATCCACATCATTTGGACACATAGGTCCCCATAACATAACAGTCTTTAGACACATAGGTCTATGTAACACCACACATTTAGACTCATAGGCCTTGATAGTATACACTTTAGGAAATCCAAGTCAAAACAACATTCATTACACATACCACACAACATGTCAGAGCATGTATAGCAATCAAAAATATCCTTGATATACACTATGATCCCGCAGAACCCGGTCGCGATGGACGCCTTCCGTCCCCGTGCCTTTGGGAAATTAAAACAATCACTTAAATTTAAAATTTCCTTGTGAGGTTAAGTATAAGAAGATCTTTTATTCAAAATATTAATCGATTGTTTGAAAACACCAATTGAAAATCCTTTTGAAAACACCACACAACTCCAAGTCCGATTTATGCTCTTTGTATCTTTCTTAATATAGTTATTTATGACCACTTACAGGGAGCTTCAAGAGTCATCCAACCCTGATGTGATCAGCATCAGTGTTGAACTATCTTTCCACCCCAATTTGTGTTCGGCTTCCCTTGATCTCATGATAATCAAGTTTCACCTCCCACCTCATTTTCAACCAACAATTAATTCAAGCATATCCCATTTTCTATCTTTGAATCCTTCTAGTCATAATCATGACATCTCCAAGGGATAGAACTCCGTCTATCAATCATCACCCAAATCCAACTTAATTCAAGTTACCTAGGGAATTTAGTTCTCACTAGGTTCTATGTCGGTCTCGTACCCCTTCATAGATCACAACACTGTATATAATACATATTTTTTTATCAAAATACAATACATGGTTTATATTTATGCACCATCGGGGTTTTAGATCCCCGGGAGTTTCTTTACTCCCTTCCACTTGTACTCTCACACACCACTGTTAACAAGATAAACACACTTCCTACATGGTATTCGCATCTTTGTGCGCAATTACCACAATTTACCACAAATAAATGCGTATGTTTATATAACACACGCGCCAACCATCATAACAATCATTTTGTGCCATGCACAACTAGTTCGCGTACACTTGTACGGTAAAACACACTAAGTGGTTTTGCGCTCTACCCCCCTTAAAAGGGATTACGCCCACGTAATCAATCACTAAACCTTGGCTTAAAATGTTCTGCCGTCGTGAAGTGTTTTAACTTCCACGCGGTCCATTACACAATGGATTCTGATTAGAGGATCTTAACCATATTGGCGGTTTAGTCCCTAAACCAAGAATTCGCATTGGAGTTGTAACTCATAACCGATTTCGGTCCTGGCCTGTGAGGCTTTTAGGTATTGATACTAGTCATTTATTCATATTCACCATATATATCCGGTACCTGACGCATGGGCTCACTGGCCTCTGTTGCGCAACCCTGATAATTATAGAGCTGGTTTGCCCCATTCGTTACTGTTAATGTATTGTACATCTCCAATGTATTACCATTATCGAGGTAACAATGGTTTCTCAACCGACGCATGGTATCTTTTACCCTGAGCGAATTCGGTGAGTTTCACGATTTTCCATCCACTTCTCCTATAGCTTACCGCGTAAACTACTATGTAATTCACAATGATTGACTTACTTTTACCGACTTACTGTCGGTTGAGATTGAGCTACTACCTAATGTGTAGTGCTCTCTCAGTTATTTCCCACACCTGGGGTATATCTCATACCGACCTTTGGTATTTAGTGTTACTGTAGTTATTTACTGTTAATCATGTCTCCACCTTTGGTTTTGTACATGTATTCTTTCATTGGTGCGGCCTTGCATTTCCTATGCAACCGCCATTATAACATTATTCTTCCACCATCAACATGTTTCCAATTCCTAGCTATCCCACTCGATCATTACTGCGCAAGTGCAATACCAAAACACTCAGTCATACAGAGTGCAGAGGCGTAAACTCTTGACAGTAAATCCCTTATGCGATTGCGATAGGAATTTTCACTGAAATCCTTATCATTTAACACCTGCCACCGGCTTACTGCTCGGTTCGTTTGCTATCGCTTAATGTTGTACCTCCACTGGGTTTAACTCACAACTCTGCTTACTCACCATTTTATCATCTAACCATCCTCATACAACGGTCGCTTATTGCGCGCCGTGTCCTTTCTCATTATATAACATCAACTTATACTGCATCTGCTATTATATTAGCTTCTGCTATTATGCTGGGTTTATCTGGCCACTTATTTGGCTGGTTTTTGAATATGTTACTATCTTTCCCTTGAGCGTTGTTCGCTACACATTTAGCTTCACACACCTACGGTGATTGCTATCAGACTTATTACTCTTCCTGTGTACACAACAGGTACGAGCACCTTTTTTTTTTGTTATTTTATTCAAATCACCCTGGGGTAATAACAACGTGGTCCATCCTCCACATATCTCTTGAACTTGATTCACATAACTACCGCCTCTGCGGTCTCACAATATCGAGAGGTATCCCCACTCTTAATGCAGTGGTTCGCTTACCACTCTATTCACTTATACCACATAAACTTCTACCATCAATCGAATCTATATGACATATCTTGTTTATGGCTTATAAGCCTTATTTGCCTTGAGCTGGGCTCATTGTAGGCTGTCCACACACATGTACTCCTCTGTATCCTATTACATGTTTAGATGGTGTAGTGGGCTCCATGACAAGGTCGTTGTATTCCGTTTCCTTTCATGGGATGCCCCTTAGGTTTGTCAGTCCGTCTCCTGACCACTTATGTCTAAACTGGGTGTTAATTTCAACCCTTGTGTTTCTGTCATGTATTTCGTTCAACAATTGTTGATGCGCACACCCTTCGAGGATTTCTCCTGGGTGTCGTTACGTTATGCCTTACATATGTTTCACACTTTTTGGTACATTCTGTTATTATCTTCTTCTGTAAAGATCAACATTTCCAGATAGTGTAGGTACTGATTCTGGGAGTTTCATCCCGTTCGTTGCACATTAATGTGTCCACATTAGGCATCTGCCTTGCCCTGCTTTTCAGCTATCATGTTTATCCCTGGGGACCCTTAAGTCATACAAGCTGTCTTTACATTCAGTTAGTGCACTTCGCACCTCCTGACTCTTAAACATTTCCTTGAAAGGAATTTACTAATTCCTTTAGTCTCGTTAACTTAACTGAGTTCCTTTACTTCAAGCATTCCTTGTATTTTCTAGCTCCTGTTTAATTTATACTGCTTACCGTAGACGGAGTCGACTACTTCCCGTGTTCTGGACTCTACTCGTATACATATATGGGGTATCATACTGATACATTACTACTTACCCAACTAACCTATAAGTAGGTCTGTCGGGTCCACATGCTCCTATCGGAGTGCGGTCGTCCCACAACACAGTTGGTACACTTGTAGTGTCCGTCACACGCCTAGGTGAAGTATTCTGTTGTCAACTCCCTTATATTGTCCCGTGACAATATTCATTCCTTACTTCCCGAACTTAATCGAGGGAAAGTTTATCCACTGTTGCATCCTTGTCAATTGCCCCTGGTTTGACTGGTTTGGTTTAAAAGAAGGTTGGAAAGAAGTGTTGGTTTGAAGGAAAATCTGGTTTGAAAAGAAAAGGGTTTGTGAAAATTAGGTTTGAAAGAAAATTTCCATGGTTTTACAACATCTTCTTACCTTGCCAAGTCTAGCTTCTTGCTGACTGGTGTACTTCCAATTACAGAGGTTAGGCTAACAGGCCCTTCCACTGTTATGACGATCACCTTTAACTCCATGGTACTTTTCCAAGTATGTAGTGGTTATAAATTTCCGAATAGCCCTGTTATAGCAGCACTTGCTATGACGGCAAGTGCGCCATGCTAACTGGCTATCAGTTCAACACATACCGGTTGTGGTATTGTTTTCACCATATTGTCATCAGTGGCCTTGTTGGCCCTCACTGATCTTACTGCCTTGATAAACTCCTCTAGGTAATTTCACTGTTTCACAATATTCATTAACTAGGGTGTTTCCCATTCTGGGAGACCCCTTTTCTTAGTATTGTATTCTCTTTATAGCCCGTTCCACGCACTTGTCGTGGTTACTGAGACTTGTCTCTTGTTTGGGCACTACGTTGTAGTTCCTTGTCGGTTGGTATACCGTTGGTGTATTATTTATCAACTGTGGTTCCGTAGACTTCGTCTCGGGTTCCATTACTCCATTTCTTGCTTGTTGCACGGTTGGTGCGTTGCAAGCTGGTCATCCTCGACTGCTCGGCATGTCGACCCAGGTTGCTGGAAATTCTATCTCTCATACACAAGATCCTTCATTCATTGCTATGAAATGCGGTTAACACTGTTTAGATGGAAACCGTCTCCGGGATTCCCAGTTTTCGGGATCAACCGTATGACAGGTTCTTCGTACCCTAAAGGTATTTAATAACAGCCAGATCGGGTATTCCCGAGTATGAGAGTGGACTTCCATCTCTCTGGCGTTCTTTCCCAAGTTATCAAACAGGGACTGTGGAGGGTGGGATGGATATTGTAGGTTTCCAGTATTCACTGGTAGTTCCTATCTAGCGTATCTCTCACGCTATCACTCAACCCTTAACCCAAAGTACTTAAATCCTAACTCGGTACTTCCTAAGCTCGGTAATTCAGTCATCAGAGCGATACTTCGCTCTGATACCACTTTTTGTAACACCCCATCCAACAACCAACACATAATAACAATCTGCAGCGGAAACTCAACTCATCACATTACTTATTCCAATGGTGTTACACGCCGTTAACCACCCACGTGGCTAACAAGGCTAATGTATGTACATTTGTATCGGTCTGATGGACTAGATTCCCGAGCAACTACACAATACAATACTCAATCCATCTTCAACATTTATTATATACATACACTCCCCCTGTACCGAGTATTTATAAACTGTTGCCGACAACAACTTCGGTCTTACTACACCTACTGTATACATACACTTAAAAGTTTACCCATGTACAATGACTACCCGTCCTACTCTCGAACGGCTTCCAGCACTTCGTACCTGAAATAGGAAAAAGAAGAGAAAGGGGTGGCCCCAAGGGGCTCAGCACCTTTGCTGGTATGGTAATCCCGCAGCCCGCATGCTACCGGGCCACGCACGACTAATTGTCGTCTTAGCATGCAGTTGATTATATTTAATTCATGCATACAAACCATTAATATACTCACATAATATTTCGCCTCAATGGGCTCCACCAATAACCAACACATCCACACTTAACCAACCATCCAATGATTCCCTAAACCCTAGAGTGGCTCTCCTCAAGAATGGAGCTACTTCCTTAACGAACGACGTGTACCCATTAATCGGGTTATCCTTAAACGCCTCTTGTCACCAACTGGGATTCATTTCCATGATCCACACATTCCATATCCTACAACATAACTCATCCTATAACAAACATAACAACCCTTTCTTTCTACACACATGACCACATCATTCTAAACATCCAATATATATATATAACCAAAGCATAGCAAGGTATTTGCATATCACCAACATACATACATCATAACGGTTCTAAGATCCTTCCACCATAGTTAGTCCATACCATGAGCACAGAGATTGTTGCCAAACTCATACCAAGCTCGTTAATTACCTCATCACCATCCTGTTATTTGAACGGTTGACTTAAACCCAAGGTGTGTCGGATATAGTGATCCCAAGCACACCAAACAACACAGTATGCCCCTATGGCCCGACGTGAGTCAGTAAACTAGCTTTGGATAAGCTAAGGGAAGGTTGAAACCAAATTGGAATACCACCTAAACATACACCAAGGGAGCCGAACTGGATATGATAACGACCCCCACCATCACACGCGTGGCCCGGAAACTCCGGACTCCTCACCCCCCATTAGCCCATAGACTCTTATAAATAAGTAGTTAGAGATCCATTACGGAGCCTACCACAACCACACACCATACGGTATCATAACCGAGTTAAGCACACAAGGGAGGAGAGAGTCATACATTCACATACAAACATCACGCACAAACATCACATAACCAACTCACGCATAGCCGTGGTTAGAACGTTCCTTAAGTCGGAAACGTTGTTACCGGATACCGTTCTCCTACGTTTACCTAATAGAGGTTAACTAGCCCTTCAAGCGCATTCGAGGTTACCGGTATCGGCACGTAAACATATAATAACAATAACGACTATAAACTCGTTTCATGATTTATCTCATAACGTGGCAAACATACAGAAAAACACATTGGCATACAAGCCGGTGTAATCCGGTAGGACACAGGTTGCAAGAAAACCATACCTGTCACCGGAGTCCACTTTACCACGTCCACTTATGTTCCTCGAGCAATTCTCGAACAACTGTTACATCACATGTTTTTATTAACATTGGGGTAACATGTTTTTTTAAAGTCTAATGCTTATATCTTTCCCCGTTAACTTGTTAATAACTTACATTTTTAACTGTTTTACTCTCGCATCTTAATACAACCTTTAGCCCACTTTATTGTCATTAAAACTCACCTAACATGTCCTTAACAACCTTATAACATCATTACCTCCATCAATCCCCATCATCTCATATCATTTCATAACCTTAAACCATGTTTTTGGTCCGACCGACCCACCGACCGACCCACAGCTGGGTCGGTCCATTACAGACCCCTTTTACTTCCTTACAAACATGCCCGTCCGACCCACGTCCGACCCACCATTCTGGGTCGGTCCATGTGCGAACATTTTCCCTCCTTTGAAACTTGACCGACCGACCCATGTCCGACCCACCCTTCTGGGTCGGTCCATTACCGAACACATTCCTAACATTTTACAGAGGCTCGACCGACCCAAAACTGGGTCGGCCCCTGGGTCGGTCGCCTCCTAATTACCCAAACTTTGCCAATCTTCACCAAACTTCTCCTAAGGCCTCTTAATGTGTTCTAACATCATTTGGCACTTCAAACACACCCTTAAGATATTCTTAAACACTCACAAAACTATTTTTCCTAATTCCTTAAACCTTTACTTATATCTCCACAAAATTCCTAACACTTACAATGTTTTCTCCTTATGATTTCTAGGTGGCATTTCACCTATAATGACCACAATACCAAGGTGTTTCCTCTACACCTTATCATCATCCTCTCAACTTCTTTTCTTACTAACTAAATCTCCTTTTCACAACTCCTTAAAACTCCTTACTCAAAACCTTACCTAAACATCATTTATTCTTTGAACACCAACATTACCTAATCCTTAAACAACTCCTCCAAGACTTAAATACATCTTAAGAACACCCTTAGATTTCTAAAACTTCCAAGATGATGCCTAAATCCTTGCATCACTCTTAATCACTTTAATACATATTTCCCTCTCAAGTAAACATTCTTTCACCTTTAATCCTTCCTAGTTCACCAAAACTCACTTACCACACTTAAAACTTCTTACACATTTCCCAAATTTGGCCATAGCTTCTCTAGTATATACCCACATCCAACACTTAGGTTTTTACCTTAATTCATCCAAGAACACCTAAAATCCATCAAACACATTTTACACAAACTTCACACATTAAGCACTACATCACAATATAGTGCATAACTTAAATTGCTTGGCACTTAGGCCCTTAAATGCATGGCTCTTAGGCCCTTAAATTGCATAAACCTTAAACACTGAATTTCCCACATAATAATGCCTTTGACCTGCAAATACACCCAACAATACATATTCCTTTAATAAACTCCTTGAGAGCATTTTACTAGCTCATTCACCATTTGCTCTTAGGTAGTTTTAACAAGCATTATAAGCTTTTTCTCCTAAGGCATTAAACCACATTGAGATAGCTTGTTTACCTCCTTTCCTCACAAATTTCTTTCTTGTTTCCTTGTAGAACCGGTAGGGCATTTCCTTCCTTGTCAACAACTAAGCAATATACCAACATTGAAATGAGTATATAAGCTTTAAGCTTTATCTCATTGTAAACCCTAGTTACATATATTATCTTAAGGTATTAACATGATTGTTTTACCTTGGAATGGAAAGAGAGCTTGAATATATATCAAGAGAGGACTCCTCCTAGCCCTTGAAAGATTCAAATGAAGCTAAACAAGCAAGGTAAAGACACCATGGTGAGGTTAATTTTCGGACAACACCAAACATGAAGGAAACTTGATTTTTCTTTGAGTTTCCTCACCTTGAAGCAAAGGAGAACAAGAATATGTAGAAATACAAGCTCAAGCTCCATCAATGGTGATTCTCCATGGCACCAAAATTGAGCTCTTGAAGATTTGAAAAGGTGGAAGTGTAGAGCTTGACTAACTAAGACAAATATGGTCTTAGAATTTGATTTGGAGCTTGGAGTTGGATTTGGCAAGGAAATGAAGATGGAGAAGAGAGGTTGGTATAGAGAATCGTAAATGGAGGGGAGGGAGGAGCTTGAAGACGTGTGAAATGAGAAGGGAAGGAAAGAATGAAGATGAGTTCTACTTTAGAAGATATTTATGTACTAAAGTAACTTCCTTCTTTTACTTTCTTTTCCTTCCTTCCTTTAATTTATTTTACATGGTGATGACTCACCTTACTAAAAACCGGCCCCCATTTTAATAGAAGGGTGTTTTGGTCTTTGTTGACCAACTTAATCACTTATAACATTATATGTTACAAACTAGTTATAAAAATCACTATTCACCAATAACAAGGCACATAGAAGTGAAATTTTTGATTTCCCATTGATATAGCCACCCAAATGTGATACTATATAGTACACATGTTAATTAAAGAGTAATGATGGACATTTAGCCATTCAAAACTCATTTACAAGACAATTTTTCAAAAACGTGCTTTAAGACTTCTTAAAGCACATTTTGCGTTTTAACTTGTTTTCAAGCTTGGTTTTCTTTGGTAATTGATTTAATATGTTCATTAACATATTTATAAGGTATAAGTATGACCATTAGGTCTTATACACATTTATCCCAAGCTTAGAGCACATTTTGGCCCATATTGACCTTAAGGTATTTATTTGTGTTTTGTTTGGTTTCCTTGTCTACCAAGGTTTCCTAAGGACTTAATTAGCCTTATAAAGTCATAATTAAATATTATCAAGTCTTGGTAGGCTCTTTGGGTCCTAACCAAGTTCACTCCAACCTTAGAGCATGTTTTTGCTCAAACCGTGTCTTAGTGTTTTATTGCACTTTACTATTGTTTAAATGGTTCATTCAAGTTTCTAAGGCACTTTTTAGCCTTTAAATACCCTAGTTAAACATTTACACAACATACCAAGGTTCGGGTATTTCAGTAGAGGACTTTGGGATAAAGTCCTTAACTGTCCCGGAGTCCGTAGGTAGGGCAAGGGAGATTGAGTGAATTTCTGTGTAAATTTTCAATCTAAAAGGAGTTTCCAGTTTGAGTTTATCAAGTGCCTTCCTCAACTATCAAGTAGATTACATAGGATAACGACACGTCTGCGATTGGTCGGGATGCATCAGTAGCACCAGCCAGTTTCAGTTACGACAATCTCCATGGCAGTCTTGATTAATGGATTTCCAGGTACCACTTTACTCCTAGACCAGAATTGAGGCAAGGGGTCCCTTCTCTTCTTACCTCTTCATATGTTGTATGAATGTCCTGGCATATCCTTGAAACTTGCTGTAACACCCCCGTCTATTAATCCTAATCCTTACCGTAATTACCGTCAAATCGCAACATTAATTAAAGACATTTTAATCGCAGCGGAACCACTAACTTTCTAGGAGGGTGTCACAGCCATCCTTCCAACTACCTAACCATCCATCCGCAGTGATGACAAGATTACCACAACTCAACACTCATCAACTATATCACAAACCATCCAGCCCATAAGTAAATCCACATACATCTAAGTGAGCAACTGTTAAGATTTAATAAATACATTAATCACCACTTGGCATATCTAACACAATACCATGGTTCGGAAATCTTCCTACACATACCGTCTAATAAAAATCAAACCATACCCAATCCCACACTCCGGCGTCAATCATCGCACACCTGCAAAATGTGGTTGCCAAAAAGGCTCAGCACGAAGGCTGAGTATGTTGAACTATATGATCCTTGGTCCCATTAGGCCACTTAGGTTGATTAGCCATCTTAACATGCTATTCAATTTTCATGATGTTCCGGTTTACAGGTATATACATAAGTCTGTAAATACAGAAAGTAAACACTTAGCAGTTCATACATATCATCAACATAACCATCCAGTCAAGTACACCATATACAAACAAATCATCCATTATAATCCTTAAAAGGGACATTTAACCACATCGACAATCGTACTCTCATATTCGTTTACCATCACTTGAAGCCCCGCTTCCACCATCACTCGTGTTATCGTATGGGTGTCATGTTAAAATAATTCCCCATTAATACTCACCATGTTTAATTAAATTTTGGACAGCAGTCCTCAATGCCAATAATCCGAGATCATTGGACTTCCCTGAGTCTCATGAGAGACATCCATAAGGCCATAGCCATGTGCCAAACAACAGCACCCTCTGCCAACCAATCTAAGGTGACCAGTTGGATTTCCTCAACGAGAGGTTCCACACTTAAATCCTCTCTGGTGATCACACTACGCAACCTACTGGAACGGATGCAGACCAGGATTTCCCGTACATACACCTCACCACCATACCATCCACCATTTCTCCATAGTTAAGCGTTTTAACCAACTTGTTTATTTTAGTTTTTGAGTTCTTATGGAGAATTCATTTATTTGATGCCTTTGTAGGTCTTACTCATACCTGAAGTCATCTAGGTCATATTCATGTTCAATGCCAATGCTCTAAGATTGGTAACACTGAACCTTTTCCTAATTTTAAGCTTTAGATAGATTGAAGTAATTTTCGACCGAGTCGTACAAATTGAGTAGTCCAAAGGACGTTCGCGCACAATATAAAAATGCTTGCTTATCGAGCATACATTATCATATAACCACATGCAAAAATCACACATATCTTGGGCAATTAGCACACAAATGTCCGAACCCAAAGAATCCATCAGGGGTTCAGACCACAGAATCCAGCATATCGTACACCAGTCGTAGCTAGTCCCGTAGAGTAGGCGCCGACCCCGCGACGATCTCTCCCGCTACCGCTACCGTTCTTCTACCGAAGTATGTGCTAGAATATGTAACTCTAAGTATTAATACTTAAAATTGAGTTCCCCTAATTACTCCAGAATATTGTTAATCCCTTCCCGGTATCTAACCCCGTAGTTAGGTAACAGTTCCATTCGGTTTCCTATTCAGTTCGGAATTTAGTCAAACTACATTCTAATTGTTTATAAGAGTACTTAGGAGATATTTATCTATCAGCTAGGATTTAATCCTCTTCCTTACCTATTTATTAGTTCATAGGTAATATATACTTATACACATCCATAAGCATATTATATACATACTTTGCTATCATTGTTGTATGTATTCCTTTATCATCATTTCATGTGAGAATACTTTAACATCTCATAAGTATTATTCCTTACCTTTTATCTACTAAGAATACAACCTTAGTATTATATAACGTCACATATAACGTCTTAGATGCATTATATCTTTTCCTTAATTTTATAAGGTTTCAAACCTTATATTATAACTCTGGTAGTTATGTATACTCGTGTCACTTTATGTGAATATTTATCTCCTCTTCCTTATACTAATTTCCTTCATTAAACCCATCTCACCATTAATTTGATAATATTTATAATGTCACAATGACATTGTATTATCCCATAACTTATACAGTTGTAGCTTCATATTATGACCCTTATATTATAGTTCTCACATTTTCAGGTAGTTCATTATCTCATGCAACTACTAACACCCTCTTAATCCTCCATTAATTACCATTTCACTTCAATCAACTTTATACCATATGTTTATATAACTCTTAGTGAGTTGTAATTCCAATCTTTACTAATGATATTTCTATCATTTTATGTAGAGTACTTTATAATCACATCACATATAATACATTAGGAATATAATCCTAGTACTTTTGTAACGTCGTATTTCATGTTACATATACATTACATTATTTCTTCACTTATAAAATCAAAACTTTATTTAAAATTCCCCTTTTTATTTTCAAGGTATTTCATTCTTTAATGTGAGGTATTACCACCATGTATTATTTCTTTATGATTCAACCCCATCTATATTAATGTCACCTTATGACATTTCCAACTTTATACTAAATTCAAACCCAACTCTTATTTATTTTCACACATACCCAATAATTTCCAATATTACTTTCTTTCCATATTAACTTCAATAACATTTCACTTATTTTTCATATTGGCCGAACAATACTCAATTTTCCTACATTTATTTCTTTCACCCACAACTTTCTTTTAATTACATCCTAACTCTCATTACTTCATAAACTTACAATTAAATCTTTAAACTTTATATTATATAATTTAGTTATTTGAAATACCAAACTAGCCCGATAAATTTCATAAATTCCAATTAGACCTCTTCTGTTTTGGTTTTTTATTCTTTAACCCACAAACTTTCCATATTTGCACTTTGGCCCACTTTTGTCTTATAAACTTACAATTTAATACCAAAAATTTGTATTATACATTTTAATTATTTAAAATACCAAACCAACCCCTAAAGTTTGCATAAATCTGGTATAGTCCCTAGAAGTTTCATAAATTCATTTTTCACCCCAAAGTTTTGGTATTTACACATAAGCCCTTATAGTTTTTATAAATGTTACATTTTAATCATTTAACTATATACTATACTTCTTAATTCATTAAATCATAAAACCTACCCAATAACTCTTCCATAGTTCCGTAACAGCCCCCAGGGCTCTTATAATTTCATTCCAACCCCTTAATTCTCGACAATCACCAAACCTCCCCAAATACTTTTATGAATTTCATTTTTAGATAAATAACTTATTAAATCACCAAAATAATTAATCTTATTATTTTAAATTCGGTCAAACCTCGTCTCTGGTCAAAGTTGACCATCCAAACACTCCATTGACCCTATTTTTTCCAATATTCACGGAACACCCTTCTTCTATTCTTTTTTTATTTATTTACATTAAGGTATTTAAACTTTATAAAATCATATATTATGTTTTTTTTGTGCCAAATACCCTCATTCGATTTTAAATTTATATTTAGCACCCTATATTTTATTATTTACGGTTGACCCCAATAATGAGTCTTTGTTCTTTTAAGTACTTATAAAGCTTATAATTTATTTAATTTATGTATTAATCTTATAACTAATTTAGGTAACACCCAAAGTCATTCAAAATTTCGCTAAGTGTTCCTAGGTGATTATTTCCCCTAAAATCACCTCTTTGCACCAGAAGTTTATAAAATTCATAATTCCACCCCAAAGCTTAATCATTAATTTAGAGCTTTAAATAATCATAATAATATTCTAAATACATGTCCTTAACCATAATATATCCTTAATCACCAATGGCATTAAAATGTCCCAAATTCACATATAACCCACGGTTTGTATAGATTTTTACACAAATCTTTTTAAATCAATTTTCTTCCACATTTAACTTATAACATAATTTTTTTAAGTCATTAACACCTAGATACATTAACCAAACACTTAACCATAATTAACCACACATTATTAAGGTTTAATTAACCCATAAATTAAAGCAAACTCTCGGCCTTAATGACACTTAATTAATTAATTTACTAAACGTACATTAAAGCTTAATTAGTATAAACTTACATGTTTTAGGCTCTAAGTCTCCCCTTAATCCACAAGCTTTTTGGCCTTAATTAAACACATAGGCCTAATTATATTTTATCTTAATACCAAAGCTTGCATCATAATTAATGAGCTATTAACTCACGATTAAATTACTTACCACCAACATGTAATTTTCTCCCTCCCTTGTGCCTTGTCTGGTCACGCAAGTTTGGGGTTCCCCACAACCCTTCTCAGCCTTGATTCTCAACCAGCAAAAATAGCCATGCTTTAGGGTTTTGTAAGGCTAGACAAGGAAGGAGAATAAGGTTTTAAAATGAGCTTAAAAGGAATAGCATTACCTTGAGTTTCTCGAGCTTTTCTAGTTGGATTTTTGGATCTCTAACATGTAAGGAGGAACTTCATTTGCTTGGATAAAAATGAAGATAAAAGGAGTATAAATGGTGGTATTTTAGGAGGTCATGTACAAAGAGGAAGAAGAAGATGGACTTGAAGCTTGTTTTTATATCTTAACTTCAATGGAGTGCTCCTAGCCTTTCCCCTTGTCAAAACTGAAGTGAATGTGCCTTCAACAACTTGGTTTGAGCTTGTTTGAAGAAGAAAAATGGGTGAGAAGAAAGAGCTTGAAGAATGGCGCATGAAAGTACAAGGAAGATGGAGTTTTGGAGCTTATTTAACTTACCACCATTAATGGAGTCCCATGGAGCTTGAGAAGACCAAGGAAGAAGATGGAGGGATGGAGAGAATGAAAAATCGTGAAGGAGAAGAAGGGAATGGGTGATGCTGATTTTTTTTTTTTGCAAAGGAAGGAGAGAGAGTGTGTTTTGTTTAGTAAAGTAAAATTATTATAAGTCTAGGCAAGTACATGTCTAATATAATATGTAGTTAGTTGTACTTGAATCCCTTATTTCCCTCTTATCATTATTTTGCAATCTCTCTCTTCTTTTTCGGCAGCACAACAAATTGTGGCATTGTTGCCGTTTTTTTTTTTTGCTTCTCTCTTCCTTAATTCAAGCTTACAATGTGTACTAGTATGTACTTTGTTCCTTATTCTAAGTCTAACTTGCTTTTGTTTCTTTCTTTTCCAGCATGTAGAATCGAAAGTGAGAAGGGAATTAGAAGAGAAAAGTATTCTTATAATATGTCTAGGAGTAAGGCTATATGTACTTGCTTGTGTATTTTATTTGCCTACCAACTTATTTTACCTTCCCATACTATACTTGCAGCCGGCCACCCCCATGTCTTGGAGGTAAAATTTGAGTTTTTGTGTAACATTAACTTGTTACACTTATTAAGTTGTAAATGGACTTGTTTAATGTGTCACCTTGTTACATTAGTGTTTTAAGGTATTTAAGGCGACACACTAACTTGTCTTATGTGTTATAACATGTCATTAAATGTTATTTTGTCCTTAACAATGTTTATAATCATCTCTATGCATTTTATAAATATTTGGTATACTTACGATTCATTATAAGTAAAATAAATGCATTTTATGATCTTAGTGCATGTATTATAGTGTTACATGTTAGATCACTTCATCAAATGATTTAATCCTTGTAATAGACTCTCATTAGTTCATTATTTAATGTTAGGATTTATTTATATCATTTAGGCACTTAATTGTGTCCTTGAGGCATGTTTTAGCCTTTGATAGTCTTAAAGCATATTTTTGCTTTGCTTGTTTAGAATTAATCTCCAATGAGTTTAGAGGTATTTGAACACTGGGGACAGTGTTCCTGCCAAGCGTAGGACAGGGATTCCCCCTTAAAAAATTAAAATAAAAATAGGTTTTATTTTTAAATAATATGCATAAGTTGTGAGTTTTATCAATGTTTTACTAAGACTTTTGCATATTCCTTGATGAAATGAGATTAGGAATGAATAAATGCTTGTTCTATCAAGAGGTAAGCTTTCTAATGACTAGTAGATTCCTGTTTTTAACTTCTTGATTCTTTTTATTTAACGTGAGTATATGATCTATCTCTTAATTCTTTCCTTTATGTACTTATGGGTAGTATTTCGTTTCTTTTTCAAACTGTGAAAAGTCTTTTGGGTGAAAATCTTAAAAAGGGTTTTTGTGGAGAAGAAAGAAGAAAGAAAAAAAGGAAAAAAAGTCTTCTTCCAAAGGAAAAGCATTATATTCCTTGAGGTTGCAATAAGTGCTTTAGAATAAAAGCAAGAAACGAGAGTTTTTCCTTTTGTTTTTCTCCTAAATTCCCTGTTCTTCAATGCAAAAAAATCATGGTTGATTCAGAAACCCTTGAAAAACAGGGCTGACAATAAAAACCATTGATGAGTGTCTTGGCCACTTTCAGAAACTCTTGAAAAATAGAGCTGAATGATGGAAACCGGAAAAAGGAGAGATTACAAAATTCCTTATGCAAAATAGCCCAAAAGTTTTTGATCAGTTTTGAAATTCTTTATTTTTATACCCAATAGTATGTTTTTGATAGATAAGGGAGGTTAAGTGATACTTATTAAATAGAGTCAAATAGTTGGGAATGTTTATCTAATTGTCATTCTAGAGTTTATCTGTTTTGTGCAAAGCAATTACTCCTTTCTAATCTAGTTTTGCTCGAGGACTAGCAAAAGGTAAGTGTAGGGCCTTGATAAGCCACAGACTTATCATATTTTATGTATTAGATTTAGGAATATATTAATCTAAATAAGGTTAAGTAGATGTTATTTATGTTAAATTATGCATTAAAGTATGTTATTTGTACAGATTTATGTTTTATGAGCTTTTTATGCAAGGGACGAATTCCTAGGCAATAATTCAAGTGATGCCGGACATGAAGCCAGATGTCTCTTGCATGACACGGGCCTGGAGCAGAAAAGGAGCCCTGCCGGGTATGTTGCCGGGTACATCCTATCCGGCACATATGTGAAAAGTCACCATGATTGACCAAACGGTGGCAGTTATTTACAGTTGACGATCCAACTGATGCCGGGTACGGTGCCGGACATATCCTGTCCAGCACATGCAATGTTTCGCCTGACAGTTTTGACCGTTAACGGTTACGCATATTTAACACGTGGTGCCGGATGACTTTCACCCCTATACACTCCAACACCCCTATACACTCCATTCACAACTCCATTTCCGCCTCCACTCCATTTTTGGTGTCCAAGGAAATTCTGCAGATCCATCCACGCGAAGAGAAGAAGAAGATCATGTCGGGTTAAGGCTATGATCATTTCCTTCTCCTCTTTGTATTCTCTTCTTGTAGTTTTGTGGATGGTGATGTAGAATTCTTTGTTAGTTCTTTGGTTAGGGATGATCTTCCTTGTAATTACTCTTATAGTTATTAATAAAAGTGCAAGTTTCATCAACTAAGATTCTGGTCTTTACAAGTAGAATGAGATCGCTACTTGTTCTTCTTTCTTCTAAATTCTACTGAGGTTCACAAGACAAAGTGGAATAGGTTGAGGGGTCTTAGTGGTCTTTAACGGTGTTGTTCTGAAAAGTGGGCAACATGACTTAAGATTGGAATTGGTTTGCTTTTCCCCATTATCTTGTTCGTTTTCGCTGCATGAGATATGCACGAGGCGAATGTGGATAATGAGTTCCTGTTGTCTGACCCAGAAATAGGAAATGGTATTTACGAAATGAAGATGCCGGATGTAGTGCCGGATGGAATATGTCCGACATTCAAAGTCCTTGAATGTGCCAGGAATACGAGGTCCGGCAGGAAACCTGGCATGTTCACTTTGCCAGATTAATTTCGAAGCTTTGTGGTTTGGCTTATAACTATACTTGTCTTTACATTCAGTGTCATCCCGAGTCAAAGTTAATTTATTTAGTTAGTAGTTTTAGTTTAACTGTTATTTACATTACCTCCTCTGTTTTAGAATAGGCTTTTTTCTAGGATTAGGACTGATTTTCTATTATGTCCCTTGGGTTCGATACTCTCGGTCGTAATCTACTCACACTGTACTCAGACCGGGAATTGTTTGCTACCCGTATAGAGTTGTAGGTTTATTTTATATTTCTTCTATTATTTCATTCTTTGTACATCATTTTCCCCTACAATTTTCTTGTTAGCAAAATGGTATTCGCTAAACTCTCTTAGTGATCTTTAGGCGTTTTATTAGTTTAATGCCTTGACAATAATTCCCTATGATTCTTAAGGCACATTTGCCTTTATTTGTCTTCATTTGATTTATAAGGTTTTTAAGGCATGTTTTTAACCATCCATGAGTTCCTATGTCTGTCTTGGATCATCTTACAACCTTCCCTTAAACCACATTCTAAAATTTCTGCGTGACCGGTGCCACGTCTAGACCGCCCCACTATCTTGGGTCGGTCCAAAGCCGAGAGTTAATCCAGTATTTCCACAGCACGTTTGAGGCCACGGACGGTCTGTCCAGGGTCATAGACGTTTTCTCTTTTTGAATTTATTAACTTATTATATGTTACATAAATATTTTAGGAGTTATATGGCTCCCTAATTATTTTTAGGTTCCTTAATTTAGTTATTACAGGATTATTTCCTTTAATTAAAATCTTATAATGTTAGGGGTATTTCACTTGCATCTGGTGTTGGTCTATATAGGGGTTTCAGAGTTTGCGGTCTTGACATAGAGATTACCAACTTGTTTTTTTGCTGATGATTGCGTCCTTTTTTGCCAAGCTACATTAGATAGCATGCAAGTTATGACTGATATTCTTGATGACATAAGCTCGCATCAAGCCATTGTATAAATATTCATAAGTCTGGGGTAATGTTGTCGAAGGGGGTGCCACTTTCTTTACGTCATAGTTTGGTGGGTTCGTTGGGAGCTAGAGAGGTCTCTAATTTTGGCCTTTATTTAGGTTTCTCGAGTCATATTTGGAGGATTCGGGGGAAAGTTTTTTAGTATATAAAGGATAAGGTGGCTAAGAAGATTCTAGGGTGGAATAGGTTGGTGTCACAGGCAGGTAGGGGCATCTTAATTAAATCGGTATTGCAAGCCATACCTTTGTATGTTATGAGAGTCATTAGCCTCGTTGCTGGAGTTCTTCAGGAAATCCAACGCCTAATAGCAAACTTCTGGAGTGGGGGGGGCAGCAGCTTGTCCAGCATTGGAAGAAATGATTTGCCATGTGCCAAGGTTTGGGTAAAGGGGGTTAAGATTTCTGGATTTTTTTTATGTTAAATCGATCATTGTTAGTCAAGCAGTGTTCACAGTTTAACACAGCCTCAACTTCTGTTGTCCAAACTTCTTAAGGCCCGCTATTCCCACAGGTGAAATACCCCTAATCATTAAATAATTAAATAATAATAAATAAATATTATTTATGGGATTATTAAACCCTAATAAAAGTATATAAGCACTTGCGCGTTAAAACGCACCTAAACTCCTTAAGGTCAAAAACGAGCGTTAAAGCCCGACCTTAAGCCAACCAAGTTATATAAGCTATAGAACTCATATAAAGTTAACCAAGGATCATTATATAACCTTTGAAACACAAGTCCTCAGTTAGAACTGAGTAAAAATACAGAATGCCTGGGAGTTCCCTTAAAGGCCCCTTAAGGCCCGAAAGTCCCGGAAATACCTTATTAAATAAAGTAAAGCATTACACCTCATTATAAATGCATAATAGTACCTTAATGAACATTTAAGATGAAGTTCTCAAGATAAATTCTCAGTTAAAGACAAAGTGCTCGGAGGTTCCCGATGAGGGCCCATAAACCCACGGGAGTGCCTCGGAGAGGTACCGAAGTGGCACAAACCCCAATATAAATTATTCTAAGAGTTCCTATCATTAATATTCACCATTCTAAAGAGAATTCTCGAGCCACTTTTTCAAAAATAAGCAAAGTGCTCGGACGAATTTCTTAACGCTCCTTTTTGCCCCGGGAGTGTCCCGTTAGCCCGGAAATTGAGTTACAAGTTGTTATAACCCCATATGATTCAATGTAACACCTTAACATATTATTATTGACTATAAAAAATGTCAATAAACACTTGGAACTCATAGCGACTAATTAATTTCCAGAAAATTCTTAAAGCACAAAAACGCACCTTCGGGTGTCACGAAAATGTGTTTTACGCAATCACCTTGAAACTTTTGAGGAGCCACGAGTTGATAATCTTAAAAGGGGATAAATTGATCATCTAAATCAATTAATGCCAGTACTAAATTCATAGTACAAGTGGGGGCGATTTTTTGAATCAAAAAGGTACCTAAAATCAGCATTTTTACCTTAAAACTTTCATCTTATACCATGATGTAAATGCACCAATTAAATGCTGGAACATATTACACATATTAGTATGATCTTAGTACAATATAGTGTAACAAAAATCAAATTAAAAATCAATCCCATTTGGCCTCTATATGGGGCGCCATTTTAAGTGATTTTTGGCTAGTTTTTAGTTGTAAATTGACTTATGGAATGGTGACTCACCTTAACATGTACCATGTGATAATATGTCAATCTAAATCATTCAAATGAACCTCCATGGCCGATTTCCCCTGCAAGAAAACAATGGGTATTAGCTTATATTAAGATAAAGGAATTAAACACAAATCTAGTCATACTTTTGACTAGTCAGTTAAACAAGGAAAAACAAGTGGCTCCATTGTCTCATGGCTGCCGATTTAAATCAGGAAAAGGAGGGTATGATTTGCTACTAAATCAATCAATGGAACAAGTACCTAACTAGCAAGGCTAACTTGTTACAATAAAACAAAAATCAAAGTCTTGGTAGTAGCATTGACTACCGAAATCAACCAAAAATAATGGGGTTAGATTGCCTCATTGATTAGTCAATAGAACACATACCTACCAAGCATTATCTCTTGTCTCCAATCAAGTAAAAATCAATGCTCCATTAAGTCCATATGTGGCCGATTTTTACAAGGGAAAAGAGGACAATTATAGCATGTTAGTCACCTTAGAAAATCAAAAAGAAATGCCTACCTATATTACTCTTGTCATCTTCTTACAAATTGTTAAACTAAGCTCCATTATTCCCCTTGCCAATCAACCGTAAGTCAAGCCAAGGTGGGAGACTTTTGTAGTCAATTTTGTAATCAAAATAATCAAAACATGTCATAAAATAATACTATGTTACATGACAATAATTACCAATTTGCTTCCTTGCCTTTCTTGCCTTAATACCTCACGTAGCCCTTCATTCTCCTTTGCCCACACCAACCGAATTGGTAAGCTTCTCCTTGCTCTCTCTTTTCTCTCCTTTGGTAATTTAATTCGTTAGAGCTTTAAGCTCCATTAATGGTGTTTTAAGTTCTAACACCATTTTAATGTAACTTCCTAGTTAATCCTACCAAGTCTTAAAGCAAGAAATCATCCTAGCAACTTCTACAATTTTCGCCAAGCATAGGTGTTCCAAGGAGGTTCCTAGATTCAACAACAACACAAGGAACAACAAGATCAAGTTAAGGTATATTTTTGTGTTGAAAATCCTAGTAAATTACCTTAAGCAATTTTTGAAAATTAAGAGCTTCTAAATCCATATTCTCTTCATTATTTCATGAAGGAAACTTGGATCTACAATCATCCCAAGGTGTACCAAAAATACCTTGTAAAATTCCTAAGGTAAACTCTTGTAAATTACTACAAATATTATTTATAAACTCTTGTTACCAGTCTACAATAGATCTCCTACATATGTCCAAGGAGGCCGAAATACCTATCCATCAAAATAGCTTTTGGAGAGCTTGGAATCCAAGGAAAAAAAGTACAAGAATTGTCTTGATTTAAGGGTAAGTTTATATAAGTAAGGTTTATTAAGTTTAAGGTTGGTTTAAGCTTCAAATTTTGGTGTAAGATTATGTACAACCTCTAAATAAATTAAGACCAAAAATACTATAGGTTATATGGCCAAGAAAATAATTTTAACATATAAGGTAAGATTATTACCTTAAGGTATATATTTGTGTCACAAAAATTATTTATGTTACACAAATGACTAAACCGAATGGTCTAGGGATTTAATGTTCTATTTTGAGTTTATAACCATTCTAAGTCATTAGCATAATTTTTAGAAGTATTATATGGCTTATATACATTTATATATACATATTATAAAGTTTAAAACAAGTTTTAAAACCATAGGATAAAATATAATCAAAGCCGAGAATGAAATGTTACATTTGGTGAGTTTTGAAATATATATAAGTTTTATAACTTATATTATAAATTTTGGGAATATTAAAAATAGTTACAAGTATTTAAATGGCTATTTTATAAGTTATGTGTCTAAAATGCTATTTTTGAAAAGTTTAGTGTATAAATAATATTGTCGAGAACATAAGGGGTTATTTGGCATAATTATGATATAAATAAGGTAGGAATTAATGTTAAGAATTTTGGTGAATTTAAATAAGTGTTTAAGTGTTTAAATAACATTTTATAAAGTTTTGGGGCTATTTTGTAATTATTGGAAAGTTTTAGAGTGTAACCGAGAATATATATGATTCTATGGGTATATTAAAGAATTAACTATGAAATTAAGTCTTGGTCAAAGTGTTGACCAAAAACTTTGGATTAAAATGATTTATGACATAAATATTAAGTTTATAAAAATTTTGGGATGAATATGTAATTTACAAAAGTATATGAGTAAAAACCGAATTAAATAGGGGAGGAAATGTATTTTGCAAAAAAATATGGGTCTTTTCGGTAATTAAGATAATTAAATGTTAACACTATAGTTTAAAGGTAATATGTAACATATATAAAGTTTAAGGGGTTAAAATGTAATTATGTGAGAGTTAATATTAAAACCGAAAAGTACTTGTGGTCAATTGGTAATTTATAATTAGAATACTTATTTTGGTAATTACCGAAATGTTAAGTAGTTAATTAGTAAATAATAAAGTTATATGGTTATTTGGTAATTTAAAAGTTATTGGGTATAAAATATAAATACCGAATTAGTAAAGGTGGTTTTGTAATTTAATAAAGAAAGGAATTAAAACTATGAATTATGATACATTATGGAGTATAATATAAAGTTTACAAACGAATGTGGTTATAATAAAAAAAACCAAATCATATAATATAAAGAGTAGGTGGAAACACTTATGAATAAATAATTAAGGAAATAGAATACTACAAGGTAGAAATTCATTATCACATGTGGAAATCACATAAAATAACGAACTGTCGAACTACTTTGAGTCACTGTAAAATAACAGGGGAAATAAAGAACATACGAAATTAGTATATTACAGTATTAGTTCTACAGTGACAGTACTATAATATTTAGTGAACAGTCGTATTATATTACCCGGTATTGCATGTATATAAAACAGTGTACGGGAAGGAATTACTAGAGCGTGAATTGTCAAGCTAGTTGTTACTACGGTGAACGGTATGTTAATTGTGTGGTCCGAATGTCCTAAGGATTTTCCTAAGGTCCGGACGTGTATGCTTAATTGTTAAAGAACGATATATGTGATTTTATGTATATTATTTTGTACACTGTATCGCTCATACACTGTTGCGTTTTATTTTACGCGAACGTCTTATGATTGGAAGTTTATACATCTAAACTTGGAAAAAAAAAGGACTAATTGACATTTAGGAATTTTGAGATCCTAACTGATGGTCAACTGTATAGTCTTAACTTAAGGATTGAATATTGTATCATTGACTAAAGGGCTAACTTATAAAGAGAGGAATCCAGACTGTTTTGACTTTCTGGTTGCGCATCGTGATCACTACGAGAAACTTTAATGGGGAGTCACTCAAGGGAATCCATTGTCCACACTCGACGATGGCGGAGGGCACTGCCGTTGGTGCACAGGTTCGACCGGATCGGTCATTATATTATCCAGGGCCATAAGGTCAGCTGGTAACGGTTCCATTGGAGCCCAGGGGACTACTGTCCAATAATAAGTTTAAGGGTTGTCTTGACATGACGCCTAAGGTGAGAATTAATTGGAAAAGTCTAAGTTATTGGTTAAAGGACAAGGGCCAGGTGGCCAACTAACAAATACAGTTTAATACACGTATCTTGTTGATTACTGTTTGGATTGCAGGTGTTGATTATTGGTTGTGGTTATACTTTGCACTGATGTTTGCAGGTGGACTATTGTGTGATTGTTTGGTATTACAGTTGTTTCTGTTATTATTGTAACCGGTATATCTTGTAAAGAATCTAATATCAAGATGACTAAAATGACTTAAGAAATCTAGGGCTTAGGACTACATTTAGCATACCAGCATTTCGATTGTTGAGCCCTTCAATGGCAAAACATTTTAGGTTGCTGAAGAAGGCACAAGCCGGAGTGCGGGAAACAGGGTAGCTGCAGTGTTTTTAATAAACGCTTTTAACTTTTATTTGGTATTGTAATAAAGGTTGTATTCAGTTAGCTGCTCATTTAGTTGGATTTGATCTGTAATAATTAGAGTGTTCAGTATCTGTTCATCACAGCGTAAGTAGGTAAGGATGTTGGATGAAGTAAGTGTGCCTTGTTACTCACAAGGGTGAGTAACGGCGTGTAACACCAAGTTTAGATAGTTTTTTATTTCCCGCTGCGACGTTATTTATTTTGCTACGACTTGTGACGTTTTTAACAGGTTAGGACTATGGGTGTCTACAGGGAACTCTTTTTGATGGCTATTTAGGTAGTTGCCGAAGTCCGGTTTGCGTGCTCTTTATGGGGGTTCTGGGTCTAGTGGAGTCGGGAGCATTCAAGAAAGTAAGGAATGGACTTGATACGAGGATGGTTGACATGTGGATAACGCGGATAGGGGTGAGCATTTGGATTGGATAATTTGGATTTATCCAAAATCCAAATTAACCGAATTTTTTTTGGATTTTTAACCGAATTTAAAATTTCGGTTATTCGAATATCTGAATTATAATTCAGTTTGGATTTTGGTTTTTACCCCTGTAAAATTCGGTTAACCGAATTATCCAAACTTTTTTTTAAAGAAAATCCCTAAATCTTTCCTTAATAGTTAATACCCTTTAAACATGCAAACAAAACGTCAAAAATTCAAAACTCTATCTCGCAAGGCTCAAATCCTTCAATTATATATATGCCATACTATTCTTTTTTCATCAAATTAATTATATATACTGGTTGTTTTGAACATCGTTCACCGCTGATCACCCCTAGTTTGATGTAACTAGTCTAACGTTTGAGTGAGTTATTTCTGTTTCTGTTGTGATGAATTGGCAACTAGGGAGTTCACAATTTTCAAGCAGCTTATGGTTATTACTGCTGATGATGAACATGAAACAAAAAAATGTGTTTGGTTTATTTTTTAATTTTCGGTTAACTAAAATCCGATTTGTAAAATCGGTTTTCGTTTTTTTTTTATTTTGGTTAATTGAAATCCGAACTGAAGGAAACTTTGGATTTCAGTTCGGTTTTCGGTTTTTCAACTTAATTTTTTTTTGGATTTTGGATAATTTGGATTTCGGTTATTTCGGTTTTGATCAAAATTTGGATAATTCGGTTAAAACCGAATTAACCGAAATCCAAATTTTTTTTACAATGGATTTCGGTTAACCGAATTATCCAAATGCTCACCCCTAAACGCGGAAGCATGGAGAAAGGCCTTATCTCTGGCAAATGCCCGCTAAATGGGCAGGTCTCTTGGTTAATCGATCCAAAACAACGTTTGGAATGAGAACTTGGTCAGGCAATGGTTCCCTCATGAATATGCTAATCTTATATTTAGTGTGGGCGTTGTTTTTTAACGCTTTAAGTATTGAGTTTAAGACTTCAAGGTTCGATTTACAATTAGAACAACTAAACTGAAATTATAAAAGTAAAGCTTAATTATTCTAACTGGCCCATCCAAACCTAATTGAGTCGCCACCTAAGTTTTAACCATTTAAAGTTGGAAAGGAAATATTGTAACGATTTTTTGAGCTATGGTTCCGGGGGCTTGATATGAAATTCGTAAAGGTTCAGATTACTTCAGTACCTCCGACAATTCCTTTACCTCTACTATTATAAATTTTAAGGCTATGTACTTATGACATTATTTCTTTGTATTATTATCCTACCCTCAAATCTAATTACTTCCATTATAATTCCCTAAACCCGCTCACTATTCAAACTAATTTAATATTTGATGACCCGAATTTACAAACATGAAATAGCTTATAAGAATATAACAACAACACAATTATCTTTTAGATGAAAGTAAAACAAAGCCAATTAATTAACTTCACATCCCTGCACGTCACATATTACTTTTCAGCATTTTATTCCTACGTGGCTTAGCAAGCCAAAATTCACGTTATTCTCTACCTCACCAAAAAGAAACAAGTGTGGATTCAAATTGAATAAGAAAAAAAAAACGACAAACCTGGAGCAAAATATACAGCAGCTCGTCTATCATTCTACCTCCGTGGGATAGCGACAAGAGTGATCGTAACAGCAAGCAACATTGGCAGCAGAAGACAGCAGCGAGTCCTGGACTCCTCCTCTTCGTTTCTTCGCCTCAGCAAACACCAACCATGGCCATGAATTGATGCAGAAGTGGTTGCTATGGTATGCTCGTGAGACATGCACTGTACTATTCGTTGTCGATTCGGTTATAATGGCTCGACGGGTTTTGATGGCATAACAGTGCGGGACACTACAGCACTTGTGAGTACATAATCTGCATCTGGTTGAGTTGGTTGCTGATGAACAAAAGGAAAACAAAAGACAACAGTAGGGTGGTGATTTGAACATGAGACTATGAAATGGTTGTGATGTGGGGTTATTGCTCGAAGCGAATGGCGTCTGGGAGAATGCCGATAATGACATACAGAGATAATGAAGAATATGGTAGTAGTGATATAATTCAGCCAAATCAATCTTTGAAATTGAATGTCCTCATTGTTTGGCTCCCAGAGACTAGTGCGTGGTGACACACTCGCCGGCATGAGACCAACATATATCAGAGGCCGCTGTGATGATAGTCATGAATACGTAAACAGCCATGAAGTGCGAACCAGTGACGATGGTGGAGATGATCCCTGGAGTGGTGCGATTGGTGATTTTTGGGCACGTAAGTAAAGGATGAGGTACCAAGCCCCGGTGGCTTGGTCGGTAGTGGAAGGAGTAGAGAATACTCTTGAACTAAAGGTCATGGATTCAAACTCACCCACTGCTGTTACCAATAAAAAAAGTAAAGGATGAGAAAAATTTATTATAATCTGAAGCATTGAGTTTGGCTGGGAATTAACGATACTAATGGTGAGGATGTATGATGGTGACGAGTTTTATGGAGATGACGTTAAAGAAGGGCGCTAGCATAGCTGGATTGAATCATGATGAACGACGGCGAGGAGGCAATAGATCAAGGTGTCGGTGTAGCACGCAATGGTTGTGTATGTTTTTGTGTATGCCTCTGTCCCCCTCTCTGCTACAAAACACTTCTCTTATATAGGAAAAATTAACATCAGGAAAAAAATAACAACTATAATCAAAACAAAGAAATGAGTTAGAGATAAACAAGGGATAATAACAAGAGTAAACTAGAAACAAAATATGGGGAATTAATAAAATTTGAAACTTCAACAAACAAATTTTTTTTTTTTTTGTTATCCAATATCCTAGTTTGAAAAGAATTAGAAAGTCCTTTTTAAGTAATCAAATAAATTAAGATCAGGGAAAATAGGGTATGACAACACAAATAAATAGCAAGTTAAAAAACGTTACAAAACACATCTTAACAAATCATTTTTCTTTTTGGATTTTGAATATTGCAAACAATTAAATAAACCTATTACTAGAAGAATAAGGGATAAATGCTAAAGAGAAGCCAAATTCTTAGCTAGTGACTGTAGCTATCCCTGGCTAGTTTTGTATTTATCGGGTTGTGATGGGACAAAAGCAGGAAAAAAAATGCGCGCGCACGTAAGGATTCACACGTAGACCTGGCAATTTTGACCCAACCCAAAACCCAACCCGAACCCAACCCATATTTTTACGGGTTAGGTCTTGATTATTGACCCATCTATTATTTGGGTTGGGTTAGGGTAATAAACTAATTTTGTGGGTTGGGTTAGGGTAGAGCTCTTAACCCATGACCCAACCCGAAACCCGAAAATATATTTGTTAATAATAATAAATAAAAATAGTAATTCACATATATACAATAATTATTTTCAGATCAAACTATACCTTAGCCTTAAGGCCAAGCGCATTTGGACTATCCCACCTTTAATACTATCACATAATCTTAACTAAATAAATTGCCCACCAGCTGCATATCAAACAAAGGGCCCAACCAGACCTTAACATAATGTTGAAAACCGAAATGCTCTTGTCTTGCAGACTCACATCCATTTTTCTTCTCTACGTCGTTGTTCATCTCTACCCAAGGTTTTTTTCTTATTCTAAATGTCATAGTTGTTCTTGAGACCATATGTATGTCTAGATTATCTAGAAGGGTGAACAAAAGTAGGTGATATGTATTTTTTGTAAGTAGGATCTTGATTATCCTCTTAGTGAGTTCTACAGCCAACAATGCGGATAGAGTGATGCATAAAAGTTCATCAACTGTGATAACGATTAAGTGATTGTGATTGTATTTTTCTCAGACATGAGCACTTAATTTAAACAGGTGTAATTATTTTAAAACTTGCAGTCATAGTTTGAGGCCGAGCTCTCAGTTTATAAATTATTTCTAACTTTAGAAGATTTGTCTTTAGTATATTCTCTAATGCATAATGAAGAATTTCATTTCCGTTCCGCTTTTTATTAAGGGCACTTAGATCATATGCATATCTAGATATGATTCCTTTCACAGTGGTAGAAATTTAGGCTCAGATTGATAAATATAAACTTATGGAAAAAGTACGTGTTATTCTATTCATGGGAAATCGGTGCAGTAGTTTTACATTCTTTGCATAACATGGAATTCGTTTAAAGTTGGGTCGATCAAGCAAGATTACTTCTCGTCCTTTTGTTTCATCCTAATTTAGTATGCCAGCTAGCACTGGATGTTTTTTGATATTTTATTAATTTCTAATCCTAATCCATCTAAATTATTGTATGCTTAAAAAATGGGTTGGGTGGGTTGGGTTAGGGTTGAAGGATTTTAAACGGGTTGGGTTAGGGTCATGATTTTCTGACCCATCAATTTTTGGGTTGGGGTTGGGTTGATGATATTTTAATGGGTTGGGTTAGGGTTGATATCAACCCAACCCAGCGACCCAAATTGCCAGGTCTATTCACACGTAGGGCATTTTTTTTTTCTTTAATCTTTATTACAACACAAAATTTAAATAGTTGTAACTTTTAATATATAAGTCCAAAATGAAAAAAATATATAATTGTTCATCTAAATTCAAGCTCTTTAAACAAGACCAGTCATGAATATGTTTCGACAACTTTGAAAAAAAAATTATTTTACATGTATAAGTCGTTCTATACTTTAATGTGAGGATGTATGTACATATTTTAATATCAGAGTGTACATGTCTTGATGTGATGATGTACATGTTCAAATGTGAGAATGTACATGTTCTTTAATGAACATCTGTACATGTTTGTATGGCCATCTGTACAAGTTTTATCCCTTATATGTACATATTTTAATCTAAGGATGTATATATTTTTACGTGTGGATGTACATGTTTTAGTGAACATTTGTACAGGTTTGTACGACCATCTGTGCAAGTTTTCTTTTACGTTCTATGCACTATACATGTAAAAATAATTTTTAAAAAAGTTGTCAAAATATATCCATGACTGATGTTTGTTTTGAAGAGTTTGAATTTATGTGAACAATGATATAATTTTTTTCATTTTGGACTTATATAAAAGTTACAACAATTTAAAGTTTTTGTGATAAAGAAAGAAAAAGAAAAAAAAAGAAGTAATCGCGCGTGATGGTATGTAGCCAAGATGGCTATAGTGACTTTTAGCCAAGACTGATTAAAAAAAAAAGAAGATGGTCATACAAATCCTAAACTCGCATATTTTTTATTTTATTTTCAGTTTGTTGACAATAACGAAATAAAACGGATGATCAAAATAGCTAGAAAAGAAGAAATTTCAAAACGTTAGTAGATTTTTGGAAATTTCATGAAATGTGACTATATTTTTGGCTAATTCATGAAATGCCACTAAAAAAAAGGAAAGTCATGAAATGTCACTATATTTTCCGAAAAGTCCATGAAATGTCACTATAGATGGAAAAAAGACAAAAATACCCATACTAGTTGACAAAGTACTTTCAAAGTTCACAATATGCCCATATGTGTTAAAAATTAACAAAATCAACAAAAATATCAAAATACAATAAAAATATAAAACAAATTTATAAATTTATAAATATTTATAAAAATTTTAATATATATAAAAAAATTAAAATTAAAAAATTAAAAAAATTAAAAAATCAAAAAAATTAAAAAAATTAAAAACAATTGAAAAACTTAAAATATCATAAATATTAAAAAATCATTTTTAAAAATTTATTCAATACCATAAAAAGAATATTGAGTTCTTAACAAATAATTTACCATTTTTCTACCAATTTAGTATCATAATTTATGTCAAATAAGTACCTTAATTTTATCGTACATTTTTAAATTATTATATGCTATCAATTTATATTATTATTTCTTGAAGTAAATAATTTTGTTTATATTGCTAATAAAATAAAAAAACTAAAATTCTAAACATAATATTTATTTGAGATAGAGCGACTGAGAATATATATATAATATAACATACAACATTAAACTGGGATGCTATTTGCAGTACAAAATTACTAATCACCGTAGTATAAAATTACTAATCACCGCAGTACAAAATTTTTTTAAATCATATTAACGTTGTAAGCATGTAATGACATCATGTTGTAACTTTTGTTTTTCAAAAAAATCATTTCGTCAGCGTAAACTGTAAAAAACACTTTAATTGTAACAAAAGACGTTAAACCCGTATTTATTGCGTTTAAATGTTATAATTGTGACTCCATGTTAATAACTATATTTTATGTTATGTTTATTAAGTGCGCGTTCGATGCCGGCGATAAAGAGGAGCAAACGCAGGAATTGCTGCGTTACAAATAATGCTCCTCTGTTAACCATCAGAAGCTTAGAATGGTTTAAATGGTGGGTTCCACTGAAAAAAAAGACCACTAATTATCTACACGTGTACAGATATGTCTGGATGCCGCGCCTCTTTTTTTTCACTGTTAACGAATGACGCTAAAGTGCAAACACTGCAACACTTTCAGAAACATCGTACTGAAAATGTAGTTGAAAACGACAATTTCGGATAAAAAAAAGCTCTCATTGTAATAAAAGACGTTAAACCCATTTTTATTGCGTTTGAACGTTATAATTGTAACTCCACGTAAGTAAATGACATTTTACGTTACGTTTGACTAAATTACAAACATTGTTACACTTTCAGAACGTCGTACTGAAATCGTAGTTGAAAACGTCAATTTCGGGTAAAAAACACTCTCACTATATTAGCCGAATCTACCTTAACATCTTCGGCCTAAGGATCGACATGGTCGATCGTGTCTCACAGCTGCCCGTGCCTCGCCTCGGACTCGCCCCTCGTATCAACACGAGAGTTCGCTCCTCGCCCCAGCGCTCGAGTCGAACAGGGAGAACTCGCCCCTTAGCGTGACACGAATAGGAACTGCTCGCCTCGCTCCAGGCCTCGACCGCCTCTTGCCCATGTGTTCGACACTAGTCGAGTCAGGTCGCCTTTGTCGGCGACACTACCTGGCTCATCTCGCCCCTGTGTTCGACACGAGTCAAGTCAGGTCGCCTTTGTCGGTGATAATACCTGGCTCAACTCGCCCCTGTGTTTGACATGAGTCGAGTCAGGTCGCCTTTGTCGGTGACACTACCTGGCTCATCTCGCCTCTGTGTTTGACATGAGTCGAGTCAGGTCGCCTTTGTCGGTGACACTACCAGGCTCATCTCGCCCCTCTTTTTGACACGATTTTGCTAGTCTGTAGGTCACCCCTCCTATCGTCACAACTGAGCTCCAGCCGCCTCCGCCACCGACACGAAGTGGCCTGGGTCGCCACTGCAAACGACACAAGATGGCTCTGTTCGCCACTGCATGCAACACGGGTTGTACGCCTTCGGCCCAGGGATCGACACGGTCGATCGTGTCTCGCAGCTACCCGCGCCTCGCTCGGACTCGCCCCTCGCATCAACATGAGAGTTTGCTCCTCGCCCGGTGCTCGAGTCGATCAGGGAAAACTCGCCACTTAGCGTGACACGAAAAGGAACTGCTCACCGTGCTCGAGGCCTCGACCGCCTCTCGCCCCTGTGTTCGACACGAGTCGAGTCAGGTCGCCTTTGTCGGCGACACTACCTGGCTCATCTCGCACCTGTGTTCGACACGAGTCGAGTCAGGTCGCGTTTGTCGGCGACACTACCTGGCTCATCTCGCCCTGTGTTTGACACGAGTCGAGTCAGGTCGTGTTTGTCGGTGACACTACCTGGCTCATCTCGCCCCTGTGTTCGACACGAGTTGAGTCAAGTCGCCTTTGTCGGCGACACTACCTGGCTCATCTCACCCCTGTGTTTGACACGAGTCGAGTCAGGTCGCCTTTGTCGGCGACACTACCAGGCTCATCTTGCCCCTCTTTTTGACACGATTTTGCTAGTCTAAGGTCACCCCTCCCATCGTCACAACTGAGCTCCAGCCGCCTCCGCCACAGACACGAAGTGGCCTGGGTCGCCACTGCAGACGACACGAGATGGCTCTGTTCGCCACTGCAGGCAACACGAGTTGTACGCCTTCGGCCCAGGGATCAACACGGTCGATCATGTCTCGCAGCTGCCCGCGCCTCGCCTCGGACTCGCCCCTCGCATCAACACGAGAGTTTGCTCCTCGCCCGGTGCTCGAGTCGATCAGGGAGAACTCGCCCCTTAGCGTGACACGAAAAGGAACTGCTCACCATGCTCCAGGCCTCGACCGCCTCTCGCCCCTGTGTTCGACACGAGTCGAGTCAGGTCGCCTTTGTTGGCGACACTACCTGGCTCATCTCGCACCTGTGTTCGACACGAGTCGAGTCAGGTCGCATTTGTCGGCGACACTACCTGGGTCTCATCTCGCCCTGTGTTTGACACGAGTTGAGTCAGGTCGTGTTTGTCGGCGACACTACCTGGCTCATCTCGCCCCTGTGTTCGACACGAGTCGAGTCAGGTCGCCTTTGTCGGCGACACTACCTAGCTCATCTCACCCCTGTGTTTGACACGAGTCGAGTCAGGTTGCCTTTGTTGGCGACACTACCTGGCTCGTCTCGCCCCTCTTTTTGACATGATTTTGCTAGTCTGTAGGTCACCCCTCCCATCGTCACTACTGAGATCCAGCCACCACCACCGCCGAAACGAAGTGGACTGGGTCGCCACTGCTGCAGCGACGGCAGACGACGAGATGGCTCTATTCGCCACTGTAGGCGACACGAGTTGTACGCCTTCGACCCACGGATCGACACGGTCGATCGTGTCTCTCAGCTGCCCGTGCTCGCCCCTCGCATCAACACGAGAGTTCGCTCCTCGCCCCGGCGCTCGAGTCGAACAAGGATAACTCGCCCTTTATCAAAATAATTATAAATCATAATATTTTAAAATTAACAATTAATAATAAACCAACTCACACATGTACGACAATTATAAAGTCAAGAGTTAATAATCTTTAATTCATTTTAAAATCTCATCTTTTTATTAGTTTGTCAATACAACAACACCTTCGTTCATCGGCCCGATCCCGCCCTAGTAAGTTGATCTCTGCCTTTGCATAATTTCAGTTGATTATAATATTTTATGAATGCTAGGCTAACTTAATAATATTATGTTGCAGCTCATGAGTGAGGCAACTGAGGTTGGTAGACCTTACTTTCCTGGGAACCGTAGCTGGGACTGACGTTACTACCGTGAGGAGATGTGAGATGAGGAACAGAGGGAAACTGAATAGGGGATAGATGAGGTCTTCAGGTACCTTATCTATATGGGATTCATACTATCACCAGTACGGCGCGCCATAGTTTAGGGTTTTATGTTTTTGTTGTTTTAAGATATAGTATGGATGGCTTGTTGACTTTCTACATTTGCTTGACTAAACTGTTTGTAGTTATAATTGATCTTCATTTGTACGACCTTAACTTGTGTTATGTTAGAAGTTTCACTGATTTGTGTTATGTGGGATTGTTTCCTTACAAAAGTCCTTAACTTCAAACATCCTACTTCAGAGAATTGAAAGTTAGGATTCATTACCAAATTTTATAGATCCAAACATCTATCAAGCGGAACAAACCTAATGTTTATGTCACGAGAACTGAAATATATCAAGGTGTAGAAATTCTTAACAAAAGTCCTAGAATTCAAACCCCCATGCATCACAGAATTAAAAGTTAGGGTTCATTCCGAGTAGCAGTCATTTTAACGCTTTCTTGATCCTAAGTTACATTGTCTGTGAGGAAATGATCACGATTATTACTTCTTTTCGTAAATATATATTTTGATTGTTAGGAGGTTTCTTAGATCCCAAAATCACTCAAATATATTACAAAATATTGAAAATACAAAATGTCAAAAAATGTGTCAAATAAAGACACTATATTGTTCAATTCGTGTCAAATAAAGACACTATATTGTTCAACTCGTGTCAAATTAAATCACGAGTTGAGCTAGGTCCTCATTTTATTTGTCACGAGTTAAGCAATGTAGTGATTTAATTTGACACGAGTTGGGCAATATAGTGATTTAATTTGACACGATTTGAGCAACATAGTGTCTTTATTTGACACGTTTTTTGGCATTTTTGTGACAAAGAAATGACTATAAAACTGTTTCATATATCGATTTTTATTTTTTCTGAAGAAAAACGGGCGCCCCAACACATTGCAATGTATCCCGGATAGTTTGGCAAAAAAAATAAAATTTACTGCACTTAGTAAAATCACTATTCATCAAGTATAAACTTCTTTAATTAAATCACAAGTGGATGTCAATTAATGAAAAAAAACTACACCCACACTTTGTTACATATTTACAGCGTTAAAATGATTTAAAAAAATTTTGTACTGCGGTGATTAGTAATTTTGTACTGCGAATAGCAACCCCCAATATTAAATAGTAAAACTTGTTTGAAATGTAGAATAAAACGTTTTCAAAATAATACTATGCAACTTATTAGGAGCAAGTAATGATAACCAAAGAAAGAATAAGTTGCATATTATTATTTTGAAAACGTTTTATTATACATTTCAAACAAGTTTTACTATTTAATATTGTATGTTATATATATATTTCTCAGTCGCTCTATCTCAAATAAATTATTATGTTTAGAATTTTAGTTTTTAATTTTATTAGCAATATAAACAAAATTATTTACTTTAAAAAATAAATAATATAAATTTATAGCAAATAATAATCAAAATTATTATTTTGAAAACGTTTTATTATACATTTCAAACAAGTTTTATTATTTAATATTGTATGTTATATATTATTTCTCAGTCGCTCTATCTCATATCTCTATCTCAAATAAATTTTATGTTCAGAATTTTAGTTTTTAATTTATTAGCAATATAAACAAAATATTTACTTTAAGAAATAAATAATATAAATTGATAGCAAATAATAAATAAAAATGTATGATAAAAATTATGGTACTTATTTGGCATAAATTATGGTACTAAATTGGTAGAAAAATGGTATAAATGATTTGTTTAAAACATAATATTCTTTTTATGGTATTGAATAAATTTTTAAAAATGATTTTTTTTAATATTTATGATATTTTAAGTTTTTCAATTTTTTTATTTTTTTTATTTTTTCAATTTTTTAATTTTTTTAATTTTTGTTTTTTTGATTTTTTTTAAATTTTAATTTTTTTAATTTTATATATTTTTTTAAAATTTTTATAATTTTAATTTTTATAAATTTTTATAAATTTTTTATTTTTATAAATTTTTTTAAAATTTTGAGTAAATTACTCAGACCCCCCTTGAGGATTGGACATAATACAGTTAACCCCCTTGTGTTTTCATAATTATTGGTAACCACCTTGAGGTTACAGTATCTTTGACTATGAGCCCTCGAACTATAACTACATTATCAAAACATTAACCACGTGTTGACCTATCAGCTTAATCACATTATTAATGACATACGAGACAAAAAACACTGCTTAATCAGCATTCTTATTGTCTGTAAAACCCCAACCCCCACCTCGAAAATGCATCTGAATTGGAATGAGGGAGAGTTAAACGATGTTAATTAAGCAGTTTTGTTGTCCAGCCTGGCATTAATAATGTGATTAAGCTAATGGGCCAGCATGTAGTTAACGTTTTGATAACAAAGTTATGTTTGGGGGCTCATAGTCAGATATACCGTAACCTCAAGGTGGTTACCAATAATTATGATAAACACAAGGGGGTTAACTGTATTATGCCCATTCTTGAAGGGGGTTCCGAGTAATTTTTATACTTTTATTGTTTTTGATATTTTTTTGTTAATTTTTAACACATAGGGGCATATTGTGAACTTTAAAGTACTTTGTTAACTAGTAGGGATATTTGTGTCTTTTTTCCATTTATAGTGGCATTTCATGGACTTTTCGAAAAATATAGTGGCATTTTGTGACTTCTTTTTTTTTAATGGCATTTCATGAATTAGCCAAAATATAGTGGCATTTCATGAAATTTCCCTAGATTTTTTTTTAGTTTAAAGAAGAAAAGTTATCAAGAGAAAACTAAGTTAAGCTAGAAATAAGGGATAATAAATATGAACAAAGTAAGAATAAACCTAAAAGAAAAGGGGTTGATAACTAACAGCGCAAAACGTGGTTGTTTTTGTTTTGTTTTTCAATATTCACGTCTAAAGAATTTTGAAATTTTGTTTTATTTTAAATAAAACTATTAGTAAAAGAATGCAATTAGAAACTAGAAAGAAAAATCATTATGAAGAAAACTAAAATTAAAACCCATTGAATAAAAAAAATAAGGAAAAAAAAACTACATGTTCTTAGGCCTCGAACCATCAACCTCTGGTAATTCACTTAAACTCTTCACCACTATACCAATTAAACTCCTTATCACATGTTTCACCTAACTCTGTTCTCACAGTATCACAACCCATATGAACCTTACCACCTTAAAGTCCATAATCTTTTCAAAAATAGGATAAAGATCCATTTTGATTGAAAAGACGCCACTTTACCCTTAGCCATGCACCGACCCCAGAAAAAACCGTGTTCATATTTTTAGGAGGGTAAAGATTTTGGGGATAACACTTAGTGTTGCTTTGCCAATGGCAGATGCCCACCATGACCAATGGGTATGGGCTTTTACAAAATCTGGTTCCTTTACCGTTAAACCAGTCTATCATGTTGGAGTGGGTTTACGCAATGCTAATGCATCTGGGTCGAGTGGGGCGGGTATATGGAAAGCTGTTAGGCAGTTATGGAAATGTAATATACCAGATCAGGTTAAAGTGTTTGCATGAAGGTTTCTTCATGATATTTTACCATGTCAAGCAATCCTTGAGGCATGATGTTGTGGTTCTGTGAACCCTCTATGTTTTTCTGGATTGATTGAGTCTATGGTGCATGCTTTTTTACGTTGTGATAATGTAATGAGTGTTACAGGTTTGATTTCACCCATGAATGTTCAGGCTGATGGCCAACAGAATGTTTAACGTTCTCTATGCACATGCTAACTAATCTGATCTTGCATCTCTAGAAATTGTGGTTTGCTAGGTGCCAAGACAATCGACAAGGCTAAGAGTGTCCGTTGGGGGTGGTATCAAGCTGAAGGTTCTTGTAAATGTTAATGCCATGGGTCATTTATAGCTGCAAAACGAGTACACTGTTGATGATCTCCTCGTTCCGGTGGATGGTATTGGATGACAGTTGGGTTTTTTAGGTTGAGTGTTGTATGTAAAACGGATGGTGGGCTTGTGGCAGCTACGACCAAGGGAGGGTGTGGGCTTTATCACCTGTGGAAGTTGAAGCTCGAGCTTTGGAGTTGGGGTGGACTGTGCTATTAGAGCTGATGGCACCAGCATTAGGTTGTTGTCTAATGTTTAGCAATATAAAGTATGCTAATGGTGTAGAAGATATTAGTGTGGAAGCACCTGTTGTTTTGGATCGGATTTGGTGTAATTTAGCAAACTTCATGCATGTCGAATGGTTGTATGTTCCTAGGGACACAAAACAGCTGCACATTTTGGCTAATTGTGGCAGGAAGACTAGAAATGTAGTTTTTTTGGGTGAATGATGTACCTGACTTTCTCAAGAGAATATGTGCTTAATGAATTACCTTTTACTTTTCAAAAAAAAAGATAATGAACTGGCTAAATAATTTATTGCAGGAAGATGAAATCTTCCTAACTACATATATGTCAACACAAATAATCTTAACCATATCATAAACATAAATGTGAGATCATTATAAAGCGATGCAGTTTATTCATTCATCCATTTTAATTATTAAACACAATGTTTGATTACTTTTATAAAATCATATGTTCTATATCGAAGTCTCATAAGGCACTTGAAATCTTGAAGACGGCACTGCGCCTACAAGTTTGATATGGCGAGGAAGCAAGGGCCAAACTTAAATAACTCTACAACGTATAGGTAGACGAGAAGCATACTTATTGTGGTCCAAGAGCAAACAAGGGACTGTACATTTCAGCCTCGTTGGTCCCTGGCTAAAAACTGTCTTGTTACGGTATATACCAGAGAAACCAATGATATATACAAACTTCAGCGGCAATGTCGACAGACCACCACTACACACACGGATGGGTGGTTGATTTTTACATGAGAATCGCCTGGCTGTTCCTGCAACATAACAAAGCATCAATCTACGGGGAAAAGGAACAACCCTTATTTATAATGCGCTTACAAGAGCAGATATATAAGAGCAGTTATTAGTAAAAAAATTAATTGCATTCATTTTCTGTTCTCTAATATAACACTCAATTTTGAAACAAGTATATCCGCACTAATTCCGCTTACATTGTGAAATGCAGATACTCATCCACAGTGATTGGTTTTGGACCACCAAACCAATTGATCAAGAATATATCCTCTATATCCAGCTTAAAAATCTGGAAATTGTGATCCAATGGCCAACCTACCAAGCAAGAAGCAGTAATTAAGTGTTACCAAATTATCAGTTTCAAACGAAGCAAAAAGTATTCGCACCAGACAACAAAAGAAATGCTTACCCTTCATCTCAGTATGCTTTGCAAACAAAGCAGTTTTAGCAAACACCGCTTCCTCATCATCCTCCTTCACTATTCTCAGCTGGAAACCCACACCCCAAAGATAATTAGGCACTAATAAATTTTCCAATACTGAAAATGAGCACTGATGTTGACTTCTCCAGAACACTAATAAGGGAACCTTTATAATATTGAAATATGATCGATTGTTATTTACCTTTCCAGTTAAGGTTATCTTGGCACAAGTAGGATTCTCAGGGTCTGCCTTTCCACAAGTTCCAAGTGGGTACTCATTTGGACATTGAAGATCTTTGATCTTTCAAAGCATTGGCAGCAGTTGGATCGAGCGTAGTCAAGTAGAAATAGGGTACACCTTTGCCCTCTCCTGGAAGCCCATCACTGTACGAGACCACATTCCTGCAAAAGTGATACAAAATAATCAAGCTGAATTAATCAGTGTAACAATGAATCATAAAACATAACTTGCTAAGAATGAAGGGCCTGATCTCAACCTAGGGGGATACCAGGTCAAATTTTAACAGAGGGCCTAAAAATTTAACCACTCATAAGGAGCTATGCTGCAGGAATGATGAGAGATGTGCAAAACTGATGTCCAAAATCATGAATTCACCGAAAGTTCAAGAGATGAACGGTGGTGAAATTAAATCACTATTAAATGTTTACTTATCAAAAAAAAATGTTCCAACCATTAGCTTTCCAGTAGTTAGCTTGCACAACCAATACATAGTATAAAAGAATGAAGTCTACCAACAAAGTAATAATAATCTTCAACAGTACAAAATCTTTCCACTTCAAAAGCAGCTCATGGATATTATGAATCTATAAGAAGAATTACAAGTCCAATGAAAGCTTTTTAGAGAAAGCATTACAAAAAGAGGGATGATGGCATTACCCAAAATGGTGCTCCTCCAGGTCACTAGAGATGGTGCTGCAAAGATAAATTAGGATTCGTTCAATCTCCATAAGAATTTATAGTTCATATTAAAGAAACCACATGGTATTCATCAGCTGATAGATTCAATACTATCAACTTACCAACATAGAAAACATCATGCACTGGCCAGTTTCAGTACACATAAATACTAAATATTTCATACAGAAGTATGGGTTCTTTGTACGAAAAATGTTATTCAGCTGCATTTATCACATTCATGTAAGAGTCCCATTTCACTTCAAGCATAGCAATAAATATGCCTCATGTGAATTTCAATATATGGGCGAGAAAAATGGTACTTATACGTCTTTGGCTTCTCCAAGCTGTTGTTGCCACAGAGACGTAGGGCTAAAACAAAAGAGAGTTTGGCACTTAAACGGGCCTCACTGTGTTATTACCATTGTCGCTGAAGTGCTGATGGGGTGGTATCTCCCGTATCCCTTAAGTTCAATTTTGACCTTACAAGCTATAAGTGTAGAATGGAACTAGCAAATGCCAAAAACTTTTGCCTACCTAAAGGCCATTGGTATCGATTACAGGTAGTTGTGGGCAAGATATGATGATATCTTGATGGTGTAGACAAAATTAAGTATAAACCGAGTTTGACTATCTGGTTGGAAAAAGGAGAGTGAGTCTAAGGAAGGACTTGACATGGGAGAGGAGAGGAGGGGACTTTGATAACCAAAAAATAGGAAAGTATTTGAAATCTTTTCCAAGGACAACAAAGGCTTCGGTGGGGGTGGTTTATCACGTATATTTTGGACAGATGGCTGCTTGCAACGCCCTGTGACTTGTCCAATGTAATTATGTACTCTCCTTAGAGCTCTATGTTGCAATGATCCTATATCTTTAGAATGACAGAAGGATGCCCAAGAGAAATGCTAGAGCCTGAATGTCCTGAGGGATGGTGCCTGTAAGCTAAGGCTCTGCCCTCGATGCCTCTGCCCTCGATTCCTTAATCCCTCCATGCTGAGAGATGCCAACATGGATTGGATGAAAAGGCAAGAGTCTTGATGGATATGAAAGTTAGCCCCTTTAGGTGGAGCTGGTTGGTTGTCTTGAGCCCAGACGACACTTTGTTGGTCTGCGCATAAGGTGTGCAGGTCACGCCGGGCAAGGTTGAGTTTGGATCTAGGAAGGTGATGAGAGTGATGTGCCTTCTCCACATCACGGCTTAACTACGGAGCTAGACCACGTAGATGCCCCATATGATTAAAGACCCAGAACTTGTGGTGGTCCTTTTAGGGGTCACCCGGGTGGGGGACCATTGAGTGGTGCTTAGGATGAGTTGTCCCTTTATTAGTTTGATGCTCGGATTGTGTTGCAAGTAGCATGGACGAAGGCAACACTTGACATTGAGTGGATGTCTTTGAGGTCCGGAAAGGCGTTGATGATAAGTCGAAGCATGCTTAAGGCTTGAGGAATGGGTGCTTGCTTCCCCGAGGGATAGTGTAAAATAACTTTGGTGAAGGTTCATGACTTCCGGACACCTTGCGTCGAGGGAATGCGAGTCACTAGAGAGTGTTGTACAAGAGTAAAAAATGACCCTGTGTGTTGGTAAAGTGGTTAGTTCGACAGTTAGAAGGATTCATGTCTAATGCCACTATCTAGGTCCAATGATGCTGCTGGAAAAGCAATTCTTCTTTGCTAATTCGCATGTGCTAGCTTCACCACTTAGTTGAATATCAGTTATACCTCTATACGGCCGCACAAAAAGGTCGTCATTTTCTTTCCCTAGATCATAGTATGTAGGAGTTTGGTATCATAATGTAGTGCGATAAGCTCTAACCACAAAGAGTAAAATCTGTAATGGAGAACCACCAAAATTCTGAGTCAAGTAACCACAGTTTCGTATCCCGAATTTAGCGAAAATAGCAACCCAATACCACCTACAGAATCATTAGCGACGCAACAAAGAATATTAACGATAGGCCTGAATTTGCAGCAGCTACACCCCCTAATGTTCACAGTCGAGGCATATGAAAATAACAAAATAAAGCCCTGAGTGACCCTAATCAGTGAAGAACAACACGAATCTATCAACTAAGCAAATCCTTCAATGAGAACAACCACCAGATACACCCGATATTTAAAATTCACGCTGGATACATAAAATCCCTCTTCTAATAAAAGGTAGCATATACACCGAACTGGACTGACGATGCACAGAAGAAGAAAAACTAGTAAATCAAACGATCAATAAGCAGAATTTTCTTTAAAAAAGGAGCTAGTACTTATTGAGATCACGAGAAACAGCACCTTAGAACTCCCCATGAATTTTGAGAGACGAGCCACCGAGCGTAAGCAAACAGCTCTAGTGGGAGTCGGCTTGGATAGAGGAAACAGTCTCCCCTCGACCGAACAATGAAGGATGACGCCGAAATACAGAAGACTTATCAGCAGAAGAGAGGAAGACGAATTCGGTTTCATTTCGGAGCAATCTCTCCTTTGACTACAGAATGACTTCTTTTCTTCGATCGCAGGCAGAATTGCTTTTAGAAATGGAAGGACTACAGGGAAGCGGGCTTCGGTGCCATGTGTAATAACCCATATCTAATTTGTAGATGAAGCTACTAAAAGAAAACTCAAATCATATGGCGTACACGCCATCATATCATTTCTATCCATATGAAACTGAAAATCTTGAAATGATCTCGAAACTTTTTTTAAAGAGATTTATTTGGCCGACGCACATAAAAATGTCTAAACGGACATTAATTCCCTCATTGATGGATTGTGGCATTAAATGCACTTTGCTGACAATTCTTGCACAACAACCGCATTTGGTTAATGCAGTTGCACATTGGCACGGTTCTTTTGCAATGTGCAATCGCATTAGCCAAATACGGTTGTTATGTAAGTTTGTCACCGCTGCCTCCACTTCTTGCTATAAATACACCCTTCTTCCTTACATATTTTTCACACATCTCACAAGCTCTCTCTCAATCTCTCTTAATTCTATACTCTCATCTTCTTTTGGGCGATCTTGGTAGGAATAGTAAAAAAATTGCAAGGCAAGATGGTGGGACGGTACGCAGCAGTAGCTGGAGGATCCGAGCCAGAACAGACAGATCTGTTTTCCCTACAGACAACCCTTATCTCCTACGCAATTTTATCTGGACTTGAGGTATTTTTAATTACTAAAATATTTAAATCGCTATTTAGTTTAATAGTTACTTAAAATAGTATATTTAGAGAATTTATAATTGCATTTAGGAGTTTTGGAATGATCCGAAAATTATGGATAGAGTACTGCAGGGGCGTGGGGGTACGGAGTTGGTTGAAAACCCCCATAGACTGATCGCCCCATTGATACAAGTTGCCGTGTTGTGGGGTCCTGCTAGATTAGCGACCAAAGCAAATAATTTTATATGCAATACTTTGGTTGAGAGGTGGAGACCGGAGACACACACATTCATGTTTCTATTTGAGGAGGTGTCAATCACATTAGAGGATATGATGCTTCTGTTTGGTTGTCTATCGAGGGTAGGGCGGTGATAGGTGACACCTCTGTTACTGTTCGAAACCTGTGCACTAATATATGGGAAGACTCCAGAGCCCGGACACATCAAGGGTCACCATGTTCTTTAATATGGTTGTCTGAAAACTATAATGAGGATGACCTAGAGTTTGAAAATGCCCCGCCTGCTCAGCATGCTAGGGCGTACATGCTGAGGTTGATTGATGGGACCTTAATGCCTACCTACCATGGAAACACCATTGATTGTTGTTATCTGCCTCTGCGGGCGGATTTTGATGCTGCTGGACAATACAGCTGGGGTACTGCTGTGTTGGCCTGAATGTATCGCCATTTATGGATGGCCACACAGATTACGTCTATGGGATACCTCTTATGCAGCACCAAACTACTCATTATGTGGGCGTACTCCAGGATCCCTAGATTTATGTGCGCCAGATGAGACAATTCCTGATGATGCACCACTGTGTTATCGGTTTATTTATATGAATGATTTATTTTTCTCTTTATTTAATACTAACTTGTTTTTATTTTATTGTTTTTTTTAATATTTGATAGATGGGGTAGGATGATGCAGTGCTCACATTCGACGTTTATAGGATGCCAGAGTAGTACTGGATTCTATGTCAACACCTCCTACTGATGACGATGTAAGCAACCAACTTAATTGTTTAGATAACGTCTTTTTTATTAAAGTATTTAATTTTTGTATTACTAATGTAGTGGAGATGGTTGCCTTATGCGGAGCTTCCACACTACCAAAACAATGAAGCTTACGCATTGGTGGTTCCTCTCATTCATTTCAATATTGTTGAGGGACACCAACCAGATCAAGTAATGCGGTAGTTTGGTAGAGATCAGCCTATTCCCGTCGCTCCTTTTGATGTAACAGATAGCACAACAAGATCGTTTTGGGCGTATTACCACCGACTGGGTATCTTTCCTCGGTCTGTATCTGCAGCTATGGGAAAATAGAAATGATGGCGCATTCCTCTTCACACATACCCTCTATCACGACCGTTGAGACCTCAGTCTATGTACATGAGGTGGTACTCACAACCAAGCCTTCATTGGTTTACACCGGATGCCTAAAGAAATGTTGTTCTGGTATGAATTTTTTTTAATGTCAATATTTTTGTTTACATTAGTTTATTTTATAAATTAATATGATTATATAATTATCTTTGCATCTTTTTTTTGCTTTGTAGGGACAAGCAGTACAACAGTTCCAGTATATGTCGCGGGATATTGATAGTAGTCAATATGCGACATACGTGGCTGATCACACTAGAATCTATGTGCATATGCGGTATGGGTACACACAGCCAGAGGAGAATATAGTCACATCGCCTGCATTCCACGTGTTGCTGTAACGACCCCAACAATGGCCTAGGAGTTAGGGACGTTACACGCCGCGTATTACTACCTAATAACGCAAGGCTCCAAACTAACGCTCAACGAAAAGGCCCAAATAAATACTTGAATAAAAGTATAACCAAAGTATGTCAAAATAACTAAATGTCAATACAATCTCCAAAACGTATGCCAGAAGTCTAATGAGTAAATCAAAGCCCGAAGGTTACAAAGTCTGAATGCAAACATATTGAATCTCAAATACGAGCTATCAAGCTAAGCTCTAGGATCAAGGCGAACCTCGATGATCAATGTGCAATATTAGTAAAAGTAGAGGGATGAGCACACAATCATGCCTAGTAGATGACTAACTTTATCAACCAGCATGCTCAAAACATTTGCAGAACAGATATAAATTCAGAGGTTTAAACATAAGGGAAAGATAAGTTCCTTAACAAAACAAGAAGCAGAGGTCCATCCAACAGGTCTAAACAGAATTGGGAGTAATCAGATTCATAAACAGAATGGGACACTAGATAACAAAGCATTCAGACAGAACGGATATAATCCGTGAACAGAACGAGGAATTTTAACTCGTGAACAGAACAGTGAAATACCTATGAACAGAACAGGAAGCAACCATGGGAAGCAGAAGGACGTCCTACGCAGTACGCTTCGAGATAGCTAAACAACCATCCATGGTTCAAATACAGAGATAATAGGTCCCAAAACGAAAGCTTAAATACAAATAAGCATATATGCACCAATTGCACCACAAAAACATATAGAAAGCTTAGTTATTAATAAGGGAATCCAACCCCGCAAACAGAAGTCAAAACGAAGCTCAAACGAGCATGTTAGGCAAAAATAGTGTCACGTCCGAACATGTGTCCGAACGTCAAAGTTCGGACACAGGTCGAGACTTAGAAGGGGCAGAAAACAGAGTGTCCGAACATGTGTCCAAACGTCGAAGTTCGGGGCACGGTCGAACTGGAAACCAAGGAAAACCAGAGAGGTTTTCGAACATCCAAGTTCAGACCGATGTTCGGACAAGTTTCGGAAATCAGATACGTGGTGATGTCCGACCTTGTGTCCGGACATCAAAGCTCAGACACAGGTCGAACCAAAATCAGAAGAAACCAACAGAGGGTGTCCGAACTTCTGTCTGGACTTACAAGCTCGGACACCGTTCGAGACTTGTAAGCCGGATTCGTCCTCGCACCTCGTTCGAACTTCAAAGCTCAGACGAAAGTCCGAACACGGTCAAAAACATAGACATTCAAAGGCAAACAGGTATGTCCGAACTTCAATGTTCGGACAGACGTTCGGACAAGTCAAAATGCAAGATTTCCAGAAGTGAATTGCACACGAATCAGAGGCTCAAATAACACCAAATTGATAGTATTTTGCAGAAAACAAACTTGGGGTTTTAACCATTGAAACAACAATAAAATAGGCAAAATCAACACCAACACAGAGGCATTTAGTCAATCTAATACCCAGAATCTAAGCACCCTAAGGATGAGCATACTAATCGAATCCATCAACCACCTACCTCGAATTAGTAGAGACGATCCAAATCCGATGCAGAACTTAACCAACGAACCGAGTCCGGTACTCAATTCCATGTTCTGATTCAACAATAAACACAGAGACAACCCCAACTTAGAACAGAAAACTCTCAACCAGAAAAATGCCATTGACAATGAAATCACAACCCATATCTGATTTTGACATCGGAATCGTAGAGGAACCAACGGTAGGAGAAATCGACAGAGAATGTGGGAACAACCATTGATTCACAATCAGATTGCAGAGGAGAAATTAGTACTTGAAAAACCTCAGAACTGTAGAACCGAAGAAGGCTGATTATTGTACCTTAAATTGAATATGAAACGCAACGAAGAGGATGAATCAACAGCAGGGACTCGAATATTCAAACCGGCACAACAACACTTACAGATCGAGAAGAGTATGAGAATACAGAGAGAGAGAGAGAAGATGTAACACCCCCGAATAACGATCAACAAATAACCGACGAGCCTAACGGTGATATGAGACGTCTACGCAGCGGTTCCTACTCTATTCGGGTGCTACAGATGCCAACCACCCACGTGGTTGACAGACCACATTACTAATACTAAGTTACGGTCTGAATGACTGGAAGTCCAAATCCAACACAAAAGATACAAACCGAGTACGGAGAGTACAACATAAGTTCTTAATCCAACAACATAAACCGAAAGTACAACCCATACATTAAAAAAGCATACTACTTAAAGTCTTGCCATGTGGACTACCCCTATGGTAGTCACCCTTGCCTACTCTCCGTTATCGTCCGGCACAAGACCTGAAAAAAATTGGGTGTAAGGACTCAGCAAACTACGCTGAGTATGAACGTGTGAAGCCCGCATGTTACCGGGCCACACGACTACTTGGTCGAATATTATTAAGTCAATTTTACATGCTATGTTAAAGCAGAGTAAAGCACACATCAGTACATCATAATATCATACACACTCATCAGTAGCATAGCAATATCAGCAAGAAACCAAGCACAACTTGCAAGTAGCATAGCAATGTCAATAAGCAACCAAGCACAAAAGCTGCTAATGTAGCAACAACAATCAAGTACATGATACAACGTGTGCGTAGGTATATTATCAATCCTCACTATGGGATCATTCAGGAGATTACGTATCGTTTTCTCGTTCTCATTACACAGGTTTTTCTTTTCTTTTCTTTCACCGAGTCAGGGAATATAGGTTAGATCCCGAGACTTCATTATGTAGGTGTGTTATTCATTCCTTGTTTCTTAAAGGATCACATTTGTGACTTTCTCTTGTTTGCTTGGTCTCGTTACACAAGTTTCCCTTTATTCTCTGGCACCAAATCAGGGGATATAGATTAGATCCCGAGACTTCATTATGTAGGTGCTAATCGTTCCTTGTTTCTTTAAGGATTATTTCTGAATTCTTTTATCACCGCACGTTGGAGGACGTCTCTCCATAGCTAGTCCCCCATTCCCGACACCCAGGGTCAAGGAAGCGGAAGTCACCTCTAGACTCCAGGATAAGCTTCACCAATTTGTCACTCCCTCATTCCCGACACCCAGGGTCAAGGAAGCGGAAGTCACCTCTGGACTCCGGGATGTGCTTCACCAACTTGTCACTCCCCCATTCCCGACACCCAGGGTCAAGGAAGCGGAAGTCACCTCTGGACTCCGGGATGTGCTTCACCAAAATATATTCCATCATAGACGGTCGAAGGATCTGATGCAGATACCAACTCCCGATCATCCATACCGCGCGGCCCGAGCTGTTGTTCTTCCCGGGTTATTCTCATGTTTCACAGTTGATACTTTTCGTTTCATTATCATTATAATCTCGACACCATAGTGGGTGTCATTAGTGGTCCTCTAAAGTTAGAGAGGATTCGTCTCTTTGTATAGTTCTTTTGTTTTGTCTACGTGGTCCGTCATGTCTCACCCAAGGAGACTTGCTCTTCATTATGATTAATGAATAGACACCATAGTGGGTGTCATGGTAGTCCTCAATGGATTAGAGAGGAGTTCCCCTTATTGAGTTTTCTTTGTTTTCATAGTTTGTAGTAGTTCGTCTCAAGTTCCATAAACAAGAAAGGGACTAAACTACTGTGTGCGCGCAAGTAAAATGCCACAAGGATATATATAACACGCATAAAAGCAAGCCACAAGAAGCAATCCAATTTTCATGCTTTTAGTCTTAGAGTCATTGTCACACAAACACACACAGCACAAAGCAAACAAGCCGTGTAACACGGCAACATACGAACCACACATGTCCTACCTGGATCAGAAGCAAAGTTGTCTCACACACGGGATCCCAGTTGGCGTTCATTACGGCCCTATAGTTAATTAGAACAACTTGTCAGTTCGTGATCTCATGAGACGACCTTTGACAATTCCCTAGTTTATCTCATTTATCGGGTGTTGTTCCCTAGGTGCATTTTGAATGTTCAACTCATACTATCCCTTAGAAACCTTCTAAGTGTCAACCTTGGGATTTATCAACCCCTAGGACATTTTACATTGTCAAGTTACACTCTAGCTATTGCGCTAAAGTATTTTTAAGCACCAATCATGTGACAAGTTTAACTTAAGGTTTGATTTTGATCCACCAAAGATGTATTCCCTCCTTATCTAGGTAAGTTTGCCATGTTTTAACCCCTTCAATAAAACTCTCCAAATATTTATGGAACTCGCTTATACCAAAACTCAAGGGTTTCAAAACCTGAGATACAACCCCCGTGTATAACCTCATCTAGCTTCACTCTTAATGTATCAAACTGATGTCTAACCCTCTCAAAATGTTTCACTAACCTAACTAGATGTTCTAGCCATGATCTGGGCTCGTTATTTAGCTGGCATCATACTCATAATATCCTTGTAAACCAGTTATACAGAAACACAACTCGGAGAAACCGAACACCAACTCCAAGCACACCCCCCTTCCGTTTCTCTTGGTAAGGCATTAACTTGAGTTACTATTTCCCCCCAAGTGTTCACAAATCTCATTAAGTGTATTAGCCAGATTTTAAGTTTATAAACAAGCCCTTACAGTTTCCTTAACACTCCTATAAAGTAGTTATACAGAGGCAACCTCATTTCGAACATCTGGAAGCCAAACTGATATATTCCTTCTTGCTTTCCTCTGCTGCTAGGTGGCGAACTGACCTTTAATTTTTCCCCTCCCCCTAAGTATCTTATAAGCTTACTTGAGTGTATTTTGAAGTGCTCCAGGTTCATTAACAACCAGTACAACACCAATACTCCATCGGTAATTTCCCCTTTGTTTTAGTAACCATGTTACAGCAAAACTGAAGCACACAATCTTATTTCCCACACCATTTACTTCAGTTCTAATTCACTTAGACAGACCCCTAATCTTCCAAATGTTTATACCAGCTTAGTTGAGCATATTAGTAGTGTTTTAGATCCATTACCAGGCCACTGTAACTTCCTTAACTCCTCTGAAGATCGTGTATACAGAGGACAATTCTCACAGCAAACTGGAACACAAATCTGATAACTTCACTTTTGTTCCTTTTCTTTGTTCTCAAATTTTAACTTCCAACTTCCCCAGAGGGTTAATACATTTAGGTAAATGGGTTAGTAAGGTTTTAATTCCATTTTCAACCCATTACAACTCTCTTACACCATCTGTATTTCAGTCTTACAGAAACAGCATTTCATCGGAAATTCTGAAACCACCACCTACATATCTACTTCCTGATTCTCGTTTTTTAGTTGGTTCAGTTGATGTTTGATTCTCCCCAAAATGTTTCATCAGCTTATCTGGATGTTGGGTTGATTAGCCAGCTAATAAAACATCCTTATGTCACTAGTATCTCAGTTATACAGGGGCAAGAAGTTCAGCAGAAACAAAACTGAACAGAATCGGTGCCTTCTTGTTTCATTCTTGATCGGATTTAGTGTTCTGATATATATTTTTTTTAATCCTCCCCTAGGCACTTATAAACTTACCATGGTATATTAGAGGTGTTTTCAGAGTCATTTAAAATTCAGTACAACCACCTATAATCCCCTATGCAACGTTATGCACAGAACTAGCTTCAGAAAACTGAAACAACAGCTTGAGTATTCTCTTCTTCACTTTATTTCTTACTCGATCAAACCGACTTCAACGCTTCCCCAAGATGTTTATGACTTACTTAAGTGTATTAGATATGTTAGGTCATTATCCTCCAATACAACTCCTACAATCCCCCTGCACATGGTTGTACAGAAAACGTAGTTTCAAAAAGAAGCTGAAAACTGAAAACTAGCATCTGTTATCTTTTCTTATAACTCTTTTCTTTCTGGTCCCGTGTTGACCTCCCATACCCCCAATTACGTAGTCACTTAGTTAAACGTTTTGACCAGGCTTTTAGACTTAAAGACGACCTAAGACACCCTGATAGTTCTTGGATTTCTTTTATACAAAGACCGAAAAAAATAATGCAAACGCAAACCTGAATGTGAATCTGATAACCTCTTTGCCTCTTTGTTTCTATTTGATCAGGATTTGACTTTCAGTTTTCTTCCCAACCTCCTTACCCAATTATTTATGTGTGTTATAACGCTTTTAAACTCAATACCAACCCCAAGCAACATTCATTTAGCTTCAGCACTAATTGCACCGAAACACAAACACGAGACGATCAAAAACAAAACCTGAACTGATGCATTATCCTTTCTTCTCTCTGTCAGTTGTCAGGCTGATTCCTAATTCACCCCCAAGGGGTATAACTTCACTTAAGTGTCTTAGGTATGATTAGGTTCGTTCATCATTCATTTCATCCCTCATAAGCTTCTTGAAGTAGGTTTACACAGAACCGATACAAACTACTATACCGAGAGGCAAAACTGAAACTCTTCTCCTATTTCTTTTCTGTTTGCTATTAACCTGTCTTTCAACTCAACCCTAAGCATTTACTTGTTTAGTCCAGGGTTCTAGCCATGTTTTTTGAACTCAAGGGAAAACCCACGCAACTTGATTAAAAACCACTAATATATCTCTATGCTGAAACTTAGAATCTGCGGAACTGATTTTTTTTTTTGGAACTGATGCAGCTCCTATCTTATTGTTGTCTTTTTGTTTAATAATCTGCCATTGATTCTTCCCTGAGATGTTAGTATCCTACTTGAGTGTATAAGGTGGGTTTTAGGTTCGTTAACCACTCAGTACTACTCTCATAAAACCTCTGTAATTGGGTTTCACAGAGACGCAGAGTTTCAGACAGTTATAAACTGAAGTAAACACGATTTGATATCTTCCTTCTATTCTCTTATGTTATTCAACTAACTGTCTTTCAATTTATCACTAACTGCTGCCTCAGTTAATCAAGTGTCTTATCAAAATCTTAAACTCCTAGCTCATAGCCTATTTTAGCAGATTGTCACCAGAACTATAAGCATAACCTCCAGATCAACTTTATACTCCAATTTTTTTTGCACAGTTTAGGTAAGAGTTCACAACCTTGGTTTTTCTCAGTTGGATTTCTTGCTGACTACCGTTTTAGCCATTTCATTACCATTATAATACATAGCAGTTCCCAGCCCTCTGTCACAGGTTTATCAGAACAACTTCAAACAAAACTTTAATACAAGTTCAAGATCAGTTTTAGAGTAGGAGTTCGGTTACAACCTTGGGTTTTTCTTTCGCTGGATCCCTTGGCTTGTTTCCTTCGGTTTTTCCTTGGACAGCTTTCGGTCCTTGAGTTTAGGGAATGTTTCCTCCTGAATCCCCCGTGTAGTTTCTGCACGATTTGGTGGATGTTCCAAGGCTCTTTTTGGCCATGCAACAGGGTACGAAATATGGTTGGGATAGCATCTTATAACCCATCTGTTCTAGTAAGGAATGAAGGGAATAACAGGAGCTAACGTTTGGGTTATTACCTTGGTTCAAACAGAGAGATTTGCTTACTTCCACTCACAGCCAGGGTGGGGTTCATAGAAGATACCGTGCATGCGAGAAAACAAATGTAGACGGAGAGGTGTGTTAGGGATATGAAGTTTTTTTTTTGAACAACAACAGGGAGCAGAGATTGTTACACGGCTGCTATCAACGGTCACTCGCATTACCTTTGCGAGCTTTGAAGGGAAGTGGTTTCGTTCCAGAACCCCAAGAGATCCCATCAGTAAGGTTTCATGCAAGGTTCCCTCGCGTGAGATATGCAGAAGATTAGAGGAATAGAGTAAAAATTTCAGGCGAAACAGAACAGAAGGAGAAACAGAAGTTAAAAGAACAACACAGTAACATTTACCTCGCGCCAAAATTAGATTTGGCGTGGGTTTTTTTTTTTGTTTCTCTTGGGGGGAATTCTCAGCACAATCCGTAGTGACGTCTCCTGAGGGTGTTGCGCATGGAGATTGAAGGAGAGAAAGGAAGTTAGGATGTGAAAGTTCTCGGACATTAGGGAGTGACTTCACTCAAGAACCGACATGCAAATTCAAGAGCACCTTAGGAGCAGGACTAGTCTTGCATGCGTGGGAAATGGGGCGGTCGACTGGTCTTTTTTTTTTCTGAGTTTGCACCAGGCGTGAAACAGAATAAAAGGGTTCACTACGTGGGAAGGAAAGGGAACAGGGAAGTATGGAGTGTGCAGAGAGATTGAGGGAATTATGAATGTTTTGGTGTATCTATGTGATACGTGGGCAGACCGAGTGGAGTTTGATTTCTTTCTTGGGAATTATTATAGTTGGCATAATACTAGTTTTGATTCGGTGATATAAGTTACCGAATTGAGCCTAGCTCATCCGGTTAAAACGTCCACTAGACATACGAGAGGTACGGGGTTCCGAACCTCAGCAGGGGGGGTGTCTTTGCTCCTTTTTCTTTCTTTTTTTTTTGAGTTGTACATGTTTATTTATATATGTAGGACCATATAATATATCGCGTTATATTTATTTGTTTATTGTTACCGAGTTATGCGACGTTATCATTTTATACATACAACGTTGTATATTGTAACGGTGGTATATGTACTTTTATATACGTATATATATATATATGTACGCGACTGTATTAATACGTCACGTTCTCATGTTCTCGGACATAATATGTCCGACTATTAATTTAATTGTTCATGCATTATCTCGTGTCCCGAATTATGTGACACATTATTCTCGGATAGTCCTCACTCGTTTATGATTTATGTGTTTATTTGTTTAGGGGTGTTTCAACGTACCCCCTTAAAAGAGACTTCGTCCCAAAGTCTTCTTCCTTAAAATGGTGTTTTCCATTCTCGTTAATTATTGGGATCAAGTCCCATATACCATTATTCTCACTACCCATAAGCACTTGCCAAATTAAGGTTTCTCACCAGTTCTAAAGTGATCCAAGATAGTAGTAATACGTAGCCCAGCACGGCTGTAATCAAAAGGCACACAACATTCATTCACGACAAGTGTACATACACGTACATCACCATTCACTAAAACACAACTCCAAAACACACAAACCTACTAACCATCAACATGTGGTCGTGGGAATACACCCTAATAAATCAATACGCAACCAAAACAAAACGCGCTTACCCCTTAAAAGAGGGGTACGCCCCCGTACCCTACACTAAGCCGAAAATCGATGAAAAGATAGGGGTTACTTAGTTTTTCCTTACCGGATTGATTATATGCCATTCATGTAAACGCTAGAAGATCGGGTTTTCCCGAGTGTGAGGAGGTTTTCAACTCTCCAGCGTTTTCCTACGGATTGAAATGGACCCTAACTAACGAGCCTCACAAACTAACCCGTTAACCCAGTTCTCAAATTTAGGTTTTCCTATACTCAGTACTCCTGGTTCCAGTCATCAGAGCGCAACTACGCTCTGATACAACTTTCTGTGAACACCCCCGAATAACGATCAACAAAAACCGACGAGCCTAACGGTGATATGAGACGTCTACGCAGCGGTTCCTACTTCTATCGGGTGCTATATGCCAACCACCCACGTGGTTGACAGACCACATTACTAATACTAAGTTACGGTCTGAATGACTGGAAGTCCAAATCCAACACAAAAGATAAAAACCGAGTACCGAGAGTCTAACACAATAAGTTCTTAATCCAACAACATAAACCGAAAGTACAACCCATACATTAAAAACATACTACTTAAAGTCTTGCCATGTGGACTACCCCATGGTAGTCCACCCTTGCCTACTCTCCGTTATCGTCTGGCACAAGACCTGAAAAAAATTGGGTGTAAAGGACTCAGCAAACTATGCTGAGTATGAACGTGTGAAGCCCGCATGTTACCGGGCCACACGACTACTTGGTCGAATATTATTAAGTCAATTTTACATGCTATGTTAAAGCAGTAAAGCACACATCAGTACATCATAATATCATACACACTCATCGGTAGCATAGCAATATCAGCAAGCAACCAAGCACAACTTGCAAGTAGCATAGCAATGTCAATAAGCAACCAAGCACAAAAGCTGCTAATGTAGCAACAACAAGCAAGTACATGATACAACGTGTGCGTAGGTATATTATCGATCCTCACTATGGATCATTCAGGAGATTACGTATCGTTTTCTCGTTCTCATTACACAGGTTTTCTTCTTTTCTTTCTTGCACCGAGTCAGGGAATATAGGTTAGATCCCGAGACTTCATTATGTAGGTGCTATTCATTCCTTATTTTTCTTAAAGGATCACATTTGTGACTTTCTCTTGTTTGCTTAGTCTCGTTACACCAAGTTTCCCTTTATTCTCTGGCACCGAATCAGGGGATATAGATTAGATCCCGAGACTTCATTATGTAGGTGCTAATCGTTCCTTGTTTCTTCAAGGATTATTGTGAATTCTTTTATCACCGCACGTTGGAGGACGTCTCCTCCATAGCTAGTCCCCCATTCCCGACACCCAGGGTCAAGGAAGCGGAAGTCACCTCTAGACTCCAGGATAAGCTTCACCAATTTGTCACTCCCCCATTCCCGACACCCAGGGTCAGGAAGCGGAAGTCACCTCTGGACTCCGGGATGTGCTTCACCACAACTTGTCACTCCCCCATTCCCGACACCCAGGGTCAAGGAAGCGGAAGTCACCTGGACTCCGGGATGTGCTTCACCAAAATATATTCCATCATAGACGGTCGAAGGATCTGATGCAGATACAAACTCCCGATCATCCATACCGCGCGGCCCGAGCTGTTGTCTTCCCGGGTTATTCTCATGTTTCACAGTTGATACTTTTCGTTTCATTATCATTATAATCTCGACACCATAGTGGGTGTCATTAGCGGTCCTCTAAAGTTAGAGAGGATTCGTCTCTTTGTATAGTTCTTTTTGTTTTGTCTACGTGGTTCGTCATGTCTCACCAAGGAGACTTGCTCTTCATTATGATTAATGAATAGACACCATAGTGGGTGTCATGGTAGTCCTCAATGGATTAGAGAGGAGTTCCCCTTATTGAGTTTTCTTTGTTTTCATAGTTCGTAGTAGTTCGTCTCAAGTTCCATAAACAAGAAGGGACTAAACTACTGTGTGCGCGCAAGTAAAATGCAACAAGGATATATATAACACGCATAAAAGCAAGGCACAAGAAGCATCCAATTTTTTTCATGCTTTAGTCTTAGCATTGTCACACAAAGCACAGCACACAAAGCAAACAAGCCGTGTAACACGGCAACATACAACCACACATGTCCATACCTGGATCAGAAGCAAAGTTGTCTCACACACGGGATCCCAGTTGGCGTTCATTACGGCCCTATAGTTAATTAGAACACTTGTCAGTTCGTGATCTCATGAGACGACCTTTGACAATTCCCTAGTTTATCTCATTTATCGGTGTTGTTCCCTAGGTGCATTTTGAATGTTCAACTCATACTATCCCTTAGAAACCTTCTAAGTGTCAACCTTGGGATTTATCAACCCCTAGGACATTTATCAAGTTTACATCTATTACTCTAGCTATGGCGCTAAAGTATTTTTAAGCACCAATCATGTGACAAGTTTAACTTAAGGTTTGATTTTGATCCACCAAAGATGTATTCCCTCCTTATCTAGGTAAGTTTGCCATGTTTTAACCCCTTCAAAAACTAAACTCTCCAAATATTTATGGAACTCGCTTATACCAAACTCAAGGGTTTCAAAACCTGAGATACAACCCCCGTGTATAACCTCATCTAGCTTCACTCTTAATGTATCAAACTGATGTCTAACCCTCTCAAAATGTTTCACTAACCTAACTAGATGTCCTAGCCATGATCTGGGCTCGTTATTTAGCTGGCATCATACTCATAATATCCCTGTAAACCAGTTATACAGAAACACAACTCAGAAACCGAACACCAACTCCAAGCACACCCCCTTCCGTTTCTCTTGGTAAGGCATTAACTTGAGTTACTATTTTTCCCCTAAGTGTTCACAAATCTCATTAAGTGTATTAGCCAGATTTTTAAGTTTATAAACAAGCCCTTACAGTTTCCTTAACACTCCTATAAAGTAGTTATACAGAGGCAACCTCATTTCGAACATCTGGAAGCCAAACTGATATATTCCTTCTTGCTCTCCTCTGCTAGGTGGCGAACTGACCTTTAATTTTTCCCCTCCCCCTAAGTATCTTATAAGCTTACTTGAGTGTATTTTGAAGTGCTCCAGGTTCATTAACACCAGTACAACACCTACTATACTCCATCGGTAATTTCCCCTTTGTTTTAGTAACCATGTTACAGCAAAACTGAAGCACACAATCTTATTTCCCTCACCATTTACTTCAGTTCTAATTCACTTAGACTGGCCCCTAATCTTCCAAATGTTTATACCAGCTTAGTTGAGCATATTAGTAGTGTTTTAGATCCATTACCAGGCCACTGTAACTTCCTTAACTCCTCTGAAGATCGTGTATACAGAGGACAATTCTCACAGCAAACTGGAACACAAATCTGATAACTTCACTTTTGTTCCTTTTCTTTGTTCTCAATTTTTACTTCCAACTTCCCCAGAAGGTTAATACATTTAGGTAAATGGGTTAGCAAGGTTTTAATTCCATTTTCAACCCATTACAACTCTCTTACACCATCTGTATTTCAGTCGTACAGAAACTGCATTTCATCAAATTCTGAAACCACCACCTACATTCTACTTCCTGATTCTCGTTTTTTAGTTGGTTCAGTTGATGTTTGATTCTCCCCAAAATGTTTCATCAGCTTATCTAGATGTTGGGTTGATTAGTGATGAGTCTCCAATGAGCATATTTTTTATTAGGTGTATTTCATGTATAATATTAGCACTTTTCTTGCTCATTTCTCCACTTCGGTTGATTTTCTTCTAGTTTATGTTTTATTGTTTATCTCACAAAATTATTGGTTTAACATGGGGAAAACCAAGCCGGGAGTGAAGTAGACAAAGAGACGAACGCCAAAACGCCAACGGCTCAGAAACGGAGTCCAAACGAAGAATCTAGAGCCGGTCAAAGTTTGAAGGAAAATAGGTCACGGTCACAAGTGTGACCGCCTACACAACCGCCTAAAGACAGGCGGACACCACATTTGCAACCGCCTCAACTAGGGCGGTTCCTCAGGCGGTTACCAGGAGGACACCAAGCGGTTCCTCAGGCGGACAACAGCACAACCGCCTTGTTTGAGGCGGTTCCACACGCGGACAAGACTAAAATTCGCGCCCGAAACAGTTTTCTTCTTCGCGCCGACTCTGCAACTCGTATCTGCTCCGCCTACCTTAATTTGCTCACGCGTTTCGGCTTGTCCCCTGCATTAAATGAAGCAATCAATGCTTCAATCAGTGAAGAAATCCAAGCAGGCAATCAACTGCTGCAAGTCTCTACGTACTCTTCCTTTCTTCTATAAATAACCATCCACTGCAACCTTATACCAGTGCACGGAGAAAACCAGAAAATCACTCACACTCACGTCATCTCATTCTCTTCCAGTAAACACTCACGTACATCTCAACACTCCATTCATACCCCAGTTCTCTAATTCTCAAATTCACCCCACTTCACTTACAATAACCTACGTACATGTTCCACTCTTCATTCTCTCCATTTCTCCATTCACTAATCACATCTCCGTGCTGTTATTACGTCCAACCTCTGTCAGATTTATTACCAGTTAATATGTCTAGCTAAGGAGGATTTGCTCCGGGCAAGGTTTTAAATTATGGTTTGCTTAATTATGTAATCAGTATTTCTACACCGTTTTAATAAATACAGTTTGTTACGCTTAAAGGTTATCTCTCACCATTTTAATTAAATTACATGAATTTATTAAAATGCTTTCCTAAGTCTATTTTGATCAGACCAGGTGATAAATAGACAGGTTATTTAAGCCGTAAATCTGGAGAAAACTTATTATGATTTAATAAGTTAGTATTTACAGATGCAATTATAATTCCTTGAATTTAACGCCCGTTTACATAGTATTGCTCGAACCTTGATTAGACCGAGCATTTTCTGGTAAACGAGTTCTTAAGGGTCTATGACTTAGTCCTTAGGATAATAACAGGAATTTTGCCAAAACTAATATATTAATCCGGTAGAGAAAGCATAATTAATCAGATTATATAACCTGAACCCGGAGTTCCATTTAATTCATCTGCACTCAGTAATTTAATCTGCTATTTTAATTCTCTAAAAAAAGTCAATTAACTTCCCCCTTTTGTGACAAGCTTAGGTATTAATTAATTCACCTAGTCCCACGGTTCAATATCCGGTCGCTTACACTTAGCTATACTACTACGACCGGGATTAGTTTGCAGCCCGACTATTATTTTGGGTTTTAATTTCTCTTCTTTTACTCAATCTCACCAGTATACCCACTCACGATAATTAGTCTGCAAAATGGCGCCGTTGCCGGGGACTTGATTTAATCTAGTCCCTAAGCCCCGGTTAATTCACCTGTTTAATTACAATAATCTGTTAATCTACATAATAATAATAAAAACAAACAACTGAATCCAATTTCGGACATATAACCTCGGACATTTGACTTGGACATCGAACTTCGGACTTGGACTTCTAACTTCTAACATCTTAATATTATTGTTATTTCGTTCCATTGTCATTTCTTTCCATTGTCATTTCGTTCCATTGTCCTAACTACTAACTTAAAATTCTGTCATTTTTCTTTCCATTGTCATTTCGTCCATTGTCATTTAAATTTCTGTTATTTTCGTTCCATTGTCCCTAACTACTAACTTAAAATTTCTGTCCACTAATTCCTAACACTTTTATTATTCTAACGCATAACCAGTATTTTCTTTGTTTTGAGTGGTATATGCCTTTTACCAGGTCAACCAGTCTCCCAGAGATATCAATAATCACACGGTCGGTTATAATCCAGAAATAGAGAGAACCTTTCTGCGTACCCTCAGGCAGAGACGTACTCAACAGAACATTACCACCACAGTGATAGATTCTGACCTGGAAGCTAAACATGGCAGCTACACCAGCAACGGTTCGAAATATCAACAGGCCGTCTAACCAAGGACAGCAGCCTGCTATCATCCTTCCTCACCTCAACCCATCCGAATATGATGAGTGGCAGAAACTGAAGCCATATCATCAAATCAGATGTGTGAAAGAGCTGGGTATGTTCGATGGCACCAGTCCAGACGAAGCCTGTTATGTTACAAAATTCTTCAACATGCCACAGCCTTACTGTAACCGACGCAGTACTTCAATATGCAAGATTGTCTTTATTCCCACACAGCCTGACGGGAAACGCGAGCAAGTGGTATCATAGCTTAACACCGAGTACCATTGGTACTTGGGACGACATGGCCACCAAGTTCTACGACAAATTCTTACCTCCGAGCCGAACTTTGAGATGATTGCTGAAATTTATAATTCAAGCAACCAGGGTCGGAGAATATTTGTGAAACTTGGGACCGTTTCAAAGTCTACTACTCACTTGCCCTCATCACGGTCTGACGAAGGAACAAGTATCAACAATTGCTCTACAAAGGCTTAATCGGTCCGTGTAGAACAATGGTGTTATCTTCGTTAGGGGCTGACGTTCTGAAAAAAGCCGGGAGCACAATTTCTAAACAGCATGGAGTCTCTCTGTGAGGAAATTAGAGACTGGGCCTCCGGTGGATCAAGGAGCGGTACTCCAGGATTATATCATGTTGGGGAAAGCGATAACAAGTTCGATCAATTAATGAAAAGCCATGAGCAACTCATGGAAAGCAATGCTCAGCAAGCAACAAAAGTGAGCACTCTACAGAAAGTGGTCGAACAGATGCTATGAATTCCTTCCCTCAGCAAGCTAAGTCATGATTTCCCGACCACCTACTACCCCTCCAGGCTACGCTCCTCAATCTCAACCAACTCCAACAAATTCTTGTACGCAATGTTGTGGGCCTCATGATTACGATCAATGCCCCCAACTACAGAAATGAAAGCAGCGGAGGAGGCAAACTACATCACCAACAACTCAGGATACAGACAACCATGGCAACGTAACATGCAATCCAACCTTAGCTACTCAAACACCGGAAATATCCAGAACCCACATACCTTACAAACATCCCAAAACTACAGACCTCAATCCAACTTCCAGGAGGCCAAAGGCAATATCAACAGCAGCCTTATGGCAATGAAGCTTCATCGAGTCGACCAACTTAACCTCCTTCGAATCCTGAGTCTGATATGTCTCAGATGCAGGAGATGTTTAAGGCGATGATGGGTAAATCACGAGATACGCAAGAAGAGGTCGCAGCTCTGCGCAAAGACCAAAAGCCTTGCAATCTCAGATCCAGCACTACTTACTCAACAAAGACCACCTGGTCAATTCCCTTCACAGACAAATCCAAATCCAAAGGAACAAGCAATTCAGTCCTTATAGGCGATGGCACATTACAATCGACAAATTTATGTGCAGTCTCTTTAAGGAGTGGAAGGGAACTTGCCACCAGCAAGGGAAAGAAAAAGAAAATCCTGAAGATTCCTATATCAATGTTGACGAAACCCCCAAACCAACTTCCCACCTCCCTAAAATCCCAATTCCTACTCCTGTTACTCCACCTCCCTCCATCTCGAATTACCATCGACATCCCAAACTCCACTCATAAAAACAATGAACTCCCATTTCCGAACAATGAAAAAGAAACATCTTGATGAACAGTTCTCTAAGTTCTTGATATTTTCAAGAAGCTGACCCTCGACATACCTTTGATCGATGCCTTACAAGAGATGCCTAACTACGCAAAATTCCTAAAGGATCTCTTGACAAAAAGAAAAAGAACCTGGAAAGAGACAGTGCACCTGACAGAGGAGTGCTCTGCGCCCTTCTTTGAGCACTTCCCCCCAAACAAACAGATCCGGGAAATCCCGTGATCCCGTGCTTTATAGGCGGGTGGACTGTGGAAGTGTCTATAATGCGACCTAGGAGCCAGCATTAATATCATGCTATCGCTACCTTCTTGAAAGTTAAAGGAGGAGACATGCAACCGGTTCCTTTCAAACTCCAGCTAGCAGACAGATCAGAGATTAAGCCCATGGGCATAGTCCGGGATCTGGTAGTGGAGTGTCTCACTTCATCTTTCCAGCTGATTTCGTCATTCTAGAAATGGATGACGATGTTGAGGTTCCCCTGATCCTAGGTCGAAGATCGTTTCTGAGTACCGCCCAAAAGCCATCATCGACGTCCATGATGGAAAAAATCACTCTTCGGTAACGAGGATGAGACGATTGAATTCGACATGCAGAAAATGATGAAAGAAAGCTCAAACTTTTCTCCTCAGCTAAGACAGTAGGATTCACAGATGACGAGGAGGATAATCGATTATTTCTACCAACGAGGCACATATTTTCCATCTTCCATCCAGGAAGCTGAAACTGAAACCGCTAGAGCGAGTATTATTTACTCCTCTAGAAGAAACGATGGAGGATCCAGAAGTTATAACGCCATGCTGGCGTACGTAGAAAAAGGAAGGGCTGGTTATCAATCGTTCTGGCCACCAATCGAAGAACTGACAGAAAACCCCAAAAATCAATTCCATCAGTGGAACAACCACCAGAGCTCGAGCTTAAAGAAATACCCTCTAACCTCAAGTATGCTTTCCTAGCTGAAAATGACCATTTGCCTGTCATTATTTCCTCTTCTCTGAATTCCGGAGAGGAAACCAAAGCTACTTGAGGTATTGAAAAAACACAAGACAGCAATAGGGTGGACTATCGCTGATATCAAAGGAATTATCCCTCCTATTGCACGCACCATATTTACATGGAGGAAAACTTCAAACCTATCCGACAGCCTCAACCGGCTAAACCCTAACCTCAAGGAGGTAGTTCGAAAGGAGGTTCTGAAACTCCTTGACGCAGACATCATCTATCCAATTTCTGACAGTCCATGGGTCAGTCCTGTTCAAGTTGTCCCTAAGAAGGGGGGCATCGAAGCTGTTATTAATGAAAAGGGAGAGACTATCCTCAAAGAAAGATCACAGGATGGCGCATGTGTATTGATTATCGGCGTTTGAACTTGGCAACCAGGAAGGATCATTTCCCTCTCCCCTTCATCGACCAGATGTTAGAAAGACTTGCAGGGCAAGAGTACTACTGTTTTCTAGATGGATTCTCGGGTTATTTTCAAATACCAATCGCACTGAGGACCAGGACAAGACAACCTTCACTTGTCCTTACGGTACCTTTGCATACCGACGAATGCCTTTCGGTTTATGCAACGCCCCTGCTACCTTCCAGAGATGTATGCAAGCAATCTTTGCTGACTTCATCGAGCAGAGCATAGAAGTCTTTATGGACGACTTCTCAGTCTACGGCTCTAGTTTCGACAAATGCTTGGCACAACTAGATTTGATCCTGAGTCGGTGTGAGGATACGAATCTCGTTTTAAACTGGGAGAAGTGTCATTTTATGGTTAAGGACGGGATCACCTTGGTCATAAAATATCTGCAAAGGGATAGAGGTGGATAAAGCCAAAGTAGAGGTTATCGAGAAGTTATCAGCACCAACTACAGTTCGAGATATATGAGCGTTTCTAGGGCATGCAGGATTTTATCGGCGGTTTATTCAGGACTTCTCCAAAATCAGCAAACCATTGACCGACCTGCTACAGAAAGATGCCCCGTTTCATTTTGATGAAAAATGTTCAGCTGCTTTCAAAACTATAACACGAAAATTGGTGTCAGCACCTGTTGTCATACCACCTGATTGGTCTCTTCCTTTTGAGATCATGTGTGACGCAAGTGACTACGCCGTGGGAGTAGCTCTGTGTCAGAAGAAAGAGAAAATCTTGAGAGTAATCGCCTATGCTAGCAGAACACTGAATGACGCACAGAAAAACTATACGACCACCGAAAAAGAACTTCTGGCTATAGTTTTCCCTCGATAAGTTCAGATCTTACTTATGGGGAAGCAAGGTCATCGTGCATACAGACCACTCCGCTCTCAAATACTTATTCACAAAACAAGAAGCCAAGCCTCGCTTATTGCGCTGGATTCTTCTACTTCAAGAGTTTGACATCAAAGTCAAAGATAAGAGCGGGAAACTGAACGTCGTCGCTGACCATCTCTAGGTTGGTGACTCCTACGGATAGTGTGCCATCAACAAATTCTTCCCCGACGAGACTGTCTTCTCCATCGTCAAAGTACAGGAGCCATGGTACGCAGACCTAGCTAATTACTTAGTCTCAGGAACAGTACCCTACGATTTTTTACTCCCAGAAGAAGAAATTCCTCTCTGACTCGAGGAATTATTTCTGGGAGGACCCGTACTTGTTCCGATTAGTGCTGATGGGCTGATTCGGCGATGTCTCCCGGAAAATGAGGTTTCAAGCGTCATTCACTTTTGTCATTCTTGGGAAGCCGGAGGTCACCATGGACCCACGAGGACCGCTGCTAAGATCCTGGCCTCAAGTTTTTATTGGCCAACCCTTCATAAAGATGTGTACCAATTCTGCAGACAATGTGACAATTGTCAGAAAATGGGTAACACATCCAGGAGACATGAGATGCCGCAACAAGGGATACTAGAAGTAGAGCTGTTTGATTGTTGGGGCATAGATTTCATGGGACCATTCCCTTCCTCGCAGGGCCACGAATATGTTCTAGTGGCAGTTGATTATGTTTCAAAGTGGGTGGAAGCTATACCGTGTCATCATGCCGATGCAAAGACAGTAACAAGATTCCTCAAAAAGCACATTTTTACCCGTTTCGGCGTGCCCAGGATTATTATTAGTGATGGAGGAACTCACTTCTGCAACCGTTTATTCGAAGCACTTATGGTTAAGTACGGGGTACGACACAAGGTAGCTTTACCTTATCACCCCCAGAAAACGGCCAGGCGGAAGTTTCCAACCGAGAGTTGAAATGGATCCTTCAGAAGACGGTTAATCATCACGGAAGGATTGGGCACTTAAACTGGATGATGCGCTTTGGGCTTACCGCACCGCATTCAAGACTCCCATCGGGATGTCTCCTTTTAAGCTAGTCTATGGAAAAGCATGCCACATTCCTGTAGAGATGGAGCATAAAGCGTATGGGCAATCAAAGCCCTAAACTTTGACATGTCTTCTGCAGGAGAGAAGAGAAAATTCCAACTTACCTAATTAGAAGAGCTGCGAGATCAGGCTTATCAGAATGCTAAGATCTATAAAGAGCGCACCAAAAAGTTCCACGACAGGATGATTCTCAAGAAGGACTTCGAAGTTGGTGATTGGGTTCTCTTATATAACTCGCAATTAAGGATTTTCCCAGGGAAGCTCAAGTCACATTGGGCCGGCCCTTTTCAAATTGTTAGTGTGACCCCGTACGGTGCCTTTGAACTCCAGAACAAACAAGGCGAAACTTTCAAGGTCAACGGGGCACGTCTTAAAAGGTATAATTCTCATTCCAATATTTCAACTGACCTATCTGCTACTTATTTTGTCCAAGAACAGCGGGACAATTTGCCCTCAGAATCTTCTCCAAACTAAAACTTGGTCAAATACGTCTAGCTAGAGACGTTAAACCCGGGCAGCTCGGTGGGAGGCAACCCACTATCTTTTTATCTTTCCTTTAATTTTATATGTTTTTCCTTTTATACTATATTTCCTTTTTATTTATAATAAAATGCAGGCTTCACTTGAGTTCTTCTCGCTGTGTAGAATATTCTTTACAGGTTAATTCATGACATTCCACAGCAACACTCAAGTGTGGGGGAGCTCTACACACACTACGAAATCTGGGGAGTACACTCTTTCCTTTACATTGCTTGCCCTATTAATTTTATTTCATCTACGCAATGA